>CABFOV010001117.1:85161-115227 GCA_902141375.1 Timema poppense
CACCGTCCTAGTCATTCTCCCATACACCCCTTCCCCCTTTACGAGAATACCGACCTTTTCCTCGTGACCGCATCAATCCCCACTGAAATGTTTGACAGCCAGTCCGGTTCATGAGTGACTACATCATTCATGATATGGTAAAGTCAAGCTCTACATATGATGGTGTGAGTGGCGCTAGGATCGCATCCCTTTATTTTGTGTTGTTTTTTTTTATTTGAGGGATGATGAACATCGGGGAGGGTAAATGGAGGTAGTTGGCACCTTAAAACACCTGATACCCCACGGATGACAAATTAAGCTTGAACAGTGGGAAATAAATGAAGTTTCGTAGAACTGAAACTTTAAAAAATATATCATGTGTTTCATCTATATGACTTTAACATGTAGATGATTTATTGTGATTGTGGGTGGGTTTTTTTTAGTAATATATTGTCCTAAATCTACCTCTTGTGTCATGTAATTTATTTTTGTTGCCAGATGTAACCCAGTGAACTGGTTGAATAACCTATACGCATGTTTATGGTTTCATTGTAGTTTATATTTCGAGACAAGCCTAGGCAAGGTGAGCGTTCAACACATCTGACCTTCATAAATTAAATTTAACCCTGTTTAAATTATAAAGGAAGGAAACGCCATTTAAGGTTCTGGTTGTTTTTTCAGTTTTAATGATAACACTTTTTTTTATGATTTGGGTCATACTAATCCGAATCTCCAATTTATCTTTGAATCTTGAATCTAAATCTTGAAAAAAATTATAATCATTAGAATAAATGTTATTATAGTGGAATAATAGAAAGTAAAAATAGTTATTATATATTAACATTCTTTCTTATAATAAATACACTTCATTATAACATTCATTCATCCAGTTAAATGTTAAATTACTGGTCTTGGGCCTGGTTGTTAAGTTCATATTTTAACTATAAATAGTTATAAACCACCAATAAACAGTATTAAAGCTCTAAAACAAAATTCACTTGAAAAATTAAATTTTCTTATTTTTATTTGAGTTTCAAATACGTCATTTTCTCGAATCTTATAATCTATAACATACTTAGGGATTTGAGGGATTTGTGTATTTGAAAGTCCTAACATTATTTTCTATACATAGCATTTAACAACGAATACTTGTCATGAGCACAGTGGAACTTGACCAGAAATCTTTAAAATGAAGTGAAAATAATCCTCCACGAAAAACGCAATGGCTATGACAAATATTTTAATAAAATGTTGATAATAATATGTGATTAAAATTAAACTAAACATTTCTATTCATATAATATTTGATTTGATTTTGGGCAACAAAAACATTTTTTATCATAAAATTTGAAAAAATATAAACCTTAACTCACGTTTCCTTACATTCAACCTTAAGAACGTACTATCTGGATACCTTTCTTAAAACTAATGTAGCTTACTACCTCATCCTAAAAATAGTTTTGGGGTGTTCCCAACTAATTTATCACCTCCTAGATATTTTTTGTTGTTGTTATTGTCAAGGTTAGATATTTTGATTCGGCAATTGCTAAAGAGTCACTAGGACTAAAACATTGTAAGATTTCAAACCATTGCTAGTAATCTGAAAATTGAAAAATGACACCTGGATATGGGAGTCGAACCCAGAACCTTTGGCTTAGTACGCCAGCGCTCTTACCACTGAGCTATCTAGGATTCGTCACGTTACCGGGGCCATTCTTTATTCATATTTTAAGGCAGAGTCTATGATGGACGTGCGGAAATCGTCGGCTACAAATGTGTCCAGGTGTAATTTTTCAATTTTCATAATATATCTAGATGGAGTAATCCTCACTATAAAGCATAAATACTAGCTTTGACTATTTGATCCCATAGCTAGTAAGTTTGTTAGCCAACGCTGTGACCGGGTGGTCTAAGGTGTTAGACTCGCTTTATCTCTGGAGTTTTTATTAATGAGATTGTCATTATTCGAATCATACCCTATTTTATCGAAGGATGGTGTTTACACATATGATTTTAAGTGTATTTTTTCCTATCTCTCAACGCTGATACAGTTACAGCTACATTTCCTTTCTAATTATCCTTCTCATCCATACTATACCTTCTAATGACCCTAGTGTTAAACGTAAGATTTAAAAACCTAATACAATATTTTAATTACTACTATAATGATTACTCTAAGGCACTAGTTTGTGTGAGCAAACCGACCTTCAATAGAATCGGGCAGTGTGTTGGCTTCCCATCTCCCATATGCAGACGTGTGTGCGTGCATGTACATGCGAGTGCGTGTATTTTACCCCCCTCAGATTTTAATTAGCTATCTGCTGAGCAATGAAGGGTTTGGTCTGTGGGTTTCGGGAAGGGTATGGGGAGGGGGTAGAGAATTAGAGAGCCGCTACCATCTAATTGCGTCCCCACATCAAATACAACGAATCTGTTGAAAGTGAAGACATGCCGCACTGGAATATGTTGTGGTGGATGAGAGGGGTCTGCAGGGGGTGCAGGGACACTCTAAAACACAAGAGGAAAGAAAGGAGAGGATTTGTGTTAGGTGGGAAGAGGAGGGAGTTGGGAGGGGGGGGGGGTGTATGCAAGAGGATACTAGTACCGAGCGGCAAGTGAAAGACTAAAATTTACAACTCGGAAAATTGTGTTACACAAGGTTTACCCTGAAGGAAAATGTATTACTCTCTCCATGTTAGGTAAAGCTAATGGATGATAAGTATGAAACTTTCCTCAGGAATACATAATCCCTGAGAGTTTTAGGAGATAGTTTTTACTTTTAAAATAAGTATTTTATAAAAAAAATGTGTCCTGAGATTGATAAACTTTTTAGAGAGTTTCTTTGACATTTTTACAACAGAAAACTGTGTTTTATATGTAGGAGGGAAGGGAGGGGTGGCCATGACCATCGCATAAATTTGGCTAGCCATACAAACTCACGTTTTTATTAAATTATACTAGAAAAGCGATCATATCTTTAGCAGAGTGATAAGGGAGACTATTTGTGGTCTATATGACCCTGGTTCTAAACCAATTAAACCAGAAATGGCCTATAAAGTTAACGTGTTACAGGTTTAACGTTGGTGTTAAATAGTTCACGCTAAAGTTATAAATATTAACAGTGGACCGTTGTAGCAGAGTTAGATGCGAGTTATCTGACTGAAACGTATTCAAACAGTTTTACTGGCCACCAAGAGTTACATGAAATTAGCTCTCTTTCTTTCTATTTGAAAAAAGGTTTGATCTTCAAAAGCGGTAAACATTTTGGAGCTTTTGATCTTTCGATGTTGAGCTTCAAACAATATGTATATTTTTTATCATCACATGACAATGAGAGATCTAAAATTACCTTTTTAGCAATCGGTAACATAGAATGGTGGTCAGTGCACCTGGCTTAAAACCTGGAGGGGCTGGTTTCTATTCCCGGCTGGTACTATGGGTATTTTTCCCAAAAGGGTAATTATCCCATTGTTAACTAGGATTTGGTTAGTTATGTACAGGTTAGGTTTAAGATCATTACTAGCTCCACAACTTCATAATTGATACATTCGCATCACCTATCTATAGGTACGACGTGTAGACAATCTCGATAGGTGTAATCTGGGCAAAGTTCTTTGCTACCAGAGTTGCTAAAAGTCTACACACACAGGCGAAGTCTGTTCAGCGTAGGAATTGTTTTCTGAAAGGCCTTTTTCCCGACCAGAAATCTATTATATCATATGATATTGGTAGGAAAAAAGACCTTTCAGCGGGTAATTCCTACCGTGAATGAAATATAGATGCCGTATCTCTTCTCTCCCGGTCAACAAACAAAACAAAACAAAAAAACTCGTTATCTCCCCAATCATATAATTTGGTCATTTAATTTATTCATAATTAATAATAATATTATTTATTATTGTATCATAATCACTATTACTATTATCAATATTACAATCATTATTACTATTACTTTTATTACTATCATTATAAAAGGTTCTACCAACGCATATAATTTGAATAAAATATTGATTTAATTTTGTTGTATATAAACACATAACCCCATCACTAATACATTCTACATTTCGATATTATTAAAAGTCAGTGGTGGTATAGGGGTAAGGTGTCAGACTTCTGTCCTGGGGGTCCGGGGTTCAATCCTTGGTCCAGGCACAGATTTATTTGATTACCAAACCCTTCCTTCACCTCTGACAAGACGTGTATTAATCGAAACTTGTGAATGTGAGTAATGCTAGGCGTCCACCGTGGTTCGGATTCCACGTTAAAATGTAGGTCCTCCATTTCATCTCACATTCATCCTACCATTACACATTAGCATAAGTGCGTATAACCCGAACGGGTAGTAAGATGCGGTGCTAATAATAATAATAATAATAATAAATAATAATAATAATAATAATAATAATAATAATAAAGGTCAGAGTGATTTTTTTTTTCCTGATAGCTCAAAGTAAGTAGCTAATGATCTCACATGTTCATAATATGGTATACCTTAAACCACTTATTGGAGTGATGATTCTTAACATAACATACACCTGTGTTTATCAATGGTAGAACATTTGCGCACTTAACAAACATGTCCTGTATAGATTAAACGGTAGCTCAATAATATTCTTAATGTTAATTATTATTTTACTTTCGATCATTGACAACAATATTGTCTTTTATATTCAGGGAAGTACTGAGGAAGAAATAATGGTACCAATGTTGATAATTTATACTAACTAAAAATTATATGATGGTTTTAAATATTTGGTTTATTTTAAATAATATTAAGGAAATACTGTTCTGGGACTTCAGAAATATACTCTTTTAAAGGCTATTTCAACGAAGATATGTTTTCTGTGCTCATATATTATTTTAATTAAACCTTTGTTTGATGTTACAATATCAGCAATGTCTGAAAAATCTGGCACAAAAAAAAAAAGTCCCGTCTCTTGTTATTAAAGTGAAAAGATTGAATTTCAACATCTCATTGTTATTCAAACCATGCACGAAATACAGCTACGCTATAATCTAACAGCAATGTTGCGTTGCTCTTCCTAGAACTCCCCTTCACCCCCTCCCAACCGCCATCTCACCCCACTTTCCAATACTGTGCGTCACAAATACGTCCCCACCACCACTCAGGAATTAAATAAAAAACGATTTTTTTTACATCACGTGTAAGAAGCTG
The DNA here is from genome assembly GCA_902141375.1 of Timema poppense. Lineage (NCBI taxonomy): Eukaryota > Metazoa > Arthropoda > Insecta > Phasmatodea > Timematidae > Timema > Timema poppense. Next base: position 90,317 of record CABFOV010001117.1, read on the forward strand.
AAAATAGTTCCATTCAAAATAATAATTTCATAATCACAATAACACGAGTGATTTTTTTTATTCCTAGTGTTTTTTAGCTTGCCTTACCACGAATCCACATTTTAATTACACTAATAAAGTAAGAATGAGGAAGGCATAATTTAGAGTACATCTACCTGCCTTCACGAGGAAGAATAATGGGAAATGAATTCAAGAAAAAAAATCATCCTTGTATGACCTGGTAGAATTTGAACCCCAACCTCTTGGTCACTAGAAAACCGAGGTAAATATTTTTGAAGCTTAGTCAACGGGATCACTAATAAGGGTGGCAATAATTATTCTTACGCTTGCAAAAGTGATTTTTATTGTTACCAGAGTTAGGTAAATCTAATTTTAATTGCGTGTTAAGGTGAGAGTGTAGTGAACGCGAGGAAAGCTAAATGTTTTTGCAGTTTTTATAGCAACATTTTATTTGACCAAAATAAATCAAATATTGCTCCTGTATAAACATGGAGTTCAGTTTTTCTGTGGTGACCTTACAATTGTTTAAATTCTGTCACGAGCGTAGCTGCATTGGATACTTTTTAAATTACGAGAAATTTTTCCCATTAAATTCCAGGACATCATCGACAGATATTCTAGAACTTGTTGAGGTCACCATGTAAATAAAATCAAACTATATATTTCTACTGGAGAAATAATTGATTTATTTTTGTCAAACGAGTGCTTTGATATAAAAAACTAAAAAACACTTAAATTTGCTCGCGTACCTAACACTCCCACCTTAAAATACCCTTTTTTAAGGGAATTTCGTTGAGAGTGGAGGAATGGGGGAGTGGAGGGAGGTAGGAGGGTTTATAGAGAAAAATATGTAGGCTACCTTTAAAATGGTAGGAGTGGTAAGCATAGTAGGTGTAGCTACAAATATAAAGTTAAGTCATATTCCTTGGTCATAAACGTTAATTTTAGAGTTTTTTTTGTGTGAATTTGTCACTTACTATTTTGGAATACATATGTAACTAAAATTTTAATTAGCATGGATGACTCGCAGGGTGTTTTCTCTTTACCGGACTGTACTAGTTATTTGCTTCCTCCAATACACGATCAAACTCGTCATTTAAATCCAATGCACTTTTACCGCGTTATTGTGTACGTGATTGTTCAAATGGATCACGTAGAGGAGTATACATTTTACTAGTACAGTCCCGTCAAGTAGATCACGAGTGATTGTTAGTTGGCATTATTAAAACAAAAATCTAGTACCTACTGACATTTGAAATAGGATTTTCATTACATCTCTAAATAATAAAATATTAACATTTACTAGAACTTCTCCTTAGTATTTTTTAAATCTCATTCAAGCTAGATATTTTGGTCATTTTGACGTAATTTTAGACAACCCCTTGCATTAATAATGTTAATAGTGGTGACAGGTCACTGGTGGTAAATCTTTCGGCATGAGTTTAATTTTAAATTTTAAATTAACTTATATTCATACACAGTTTATCGTGTAGTTAATTTACCTAAATCGTAAAGATGGTTAGCAAAATATGCATTTTACAATTGTCAGACAAGAAGTAATATAGTTTATACGAGTATTAAAACGTGTGGCAAAATATTTATATATAACTTATACATATATGTGTACTTATTGAAACATATATAGTTATATTATAAATTTTATGATCAATAAAAATATTTACTTGCTTATTTTGTTAGTATATTTTTAAAGTACTCCAAATCCTTGAAATATTCTAAAGTATAGCACATGAAACATAAGCCTACGATCAATCTTTTCCGTATTCAGTGTAGATTAGATTTTTTTTAATATCACCACGGCTTACTAACTGTTCACGCTATACGCAGTAAATTAGATATTATTTTTTAAATATTTTAGTGTATTTCCATACCTCGTATCAAGATCTGACATATAGTTGACTCCACCCTCCCCCATAACTAAAATTATGAACCTATCTAAATATAATTTTGTAATGATTATTATAAGAGAACCATCAAGAAGAGTTTATATCTTAAAGATTCCTTTAACTATCTTAATCAGTTATGATCTATATTTTCAATCACATCTATTGCCCTATAATCGATATGGAGAGAATTTGATACAGCTATCAGTTGAAACAAATAAAAGGTTTTTTAGTGATATAAGATACTTTCACATCTAGCATTGGTGTCAACATGTCTATCAATGAGGGTGAAGGAATATTTTTACACCAGTAGAAGAAAGTCCTACATTTCAAATAAAGTCAGTCAATGAGTTAAATGTTATACTGTAACAAACCGACAGGACAACCAAAAAATGTTGCCGAAGAAGTTTTAATATTGAATTGTGAAGCTTGAAGCAGTAACTATGCAATCTTTGAGGGGAAAAAATAGATATTTTTAAGTACGAGATATTTATGGCACTATAACATTCAACCATATATTTATAAACGCCAGAAACCAAGTGGGTTTATAACGTCCCTGAGTGGAGACGTCTGGCTGTAGGAGAATAAACAGGGGAGGAGCAGGATAGGCTACAAGTGGCAATACAATTTTGGTTGTAGCTTCCCTATTAAATTATATAATTTGATCCATAAAAATCCATTCTACTCTCATATACCAGTTACCTTTCGTTTTCTAGGCATTTAGCGCTTCATGCTCAACCAAAATATGGATATTTTAGGATTTTTCAGAGTGTAAAATTTCAACTTTTAAATTATGTCTACATGTTTATAAAGTTATAGGGTCATATAAAATAGTTCTTTGTCCATATAAGTAAACACCAAACTTGTGTACTGCTAAAAGTTTTATCAATAACCTAAATTAAACATTTGTTTTGCAATATTTTAGATACTTATACAACTCCTTTAATGTGCACTTTCTGACCCATAACTATTTCAGAAAAGGTCTTACAAACTAAATTAATTCTATGACAAAGATGTCATCCACTCCTCTAGGACATAAATACCTCACTGCGAAAGAGGAAACTCCACATTGATACATTTTTCGGTTATTTCATGAATCAAACCCGTGATCATTAGATTAATAGTTGAGGTGTTGGACTGAATTCTATTTTTCATCTTTATGTGAGAATATGCGAATCATTTTAATGAACCTTTGGAATAAATAAATACATCCGTAAATATGAGATACATAAAAAAATGTAGATGTAAAAGAGCGACATTATGTATCGAAAAAAGAACAACTGAGAGAACAAAGATAAGAAAAATGTAACAATGTTCAAGACGTAACTGAACGCTCGAAAATATATATTTCAAAGAGAAACAATTTCATTTCAAATAGAATATGATTGTATTGTATCTACATTTCTGCGCAATATGAAAATTGTGCCAAGACCCTGAATTTGAAAGATATTTGAATTCATTTTTGATTTGAAAGCGAGTTCCTTTTATAATTCCAAAACACCACAAATAAAATATTTTACTTGATATATGGATTCACATATATATGTTTTGTTAAGATGTGACACAATAGACCAAAAACTATATTCTAAGTAGATATCATTATTATTATTATTATTATTATTATTATTATTAGCACCGCGTCTTACGACCCGTTCGGGTTATACGCACTTACGCTAATGTGTAATGGTAGGGTGATTGTGAGATGAAATGGAGGACCCACGGTTTAACGTGGAATCCGAACCACGGTGGAGTCCTGGAATTCCCCACATTCACAAGATGTCTTGTCAGAGGTGAAGGAAGGGTTTGGTAATCTGATAAATCTGTGCCGGGACCGAGGATTGAACCCCGGCCGCCAGCACAGAAGTCTGACACCTTACCCCTAGACCGCCAGGTCACCGAGATATCAAGTAAATACATATTTACATATATATTAATGTATGTATTAGTCCATAGGCGGATAGCCCAAACGGATAGTAATACGTGGTACTAAAAATATGTGACATCAATAACTACTAACAGGTTATGTAAATGTGGCATCACTAATTACTAACTAGTCATGTAAATGTGGCATCACTAATTACTAACTAGTAATGTAAATGTGGCATCACTAATTTCTAACTAGACATGTAAATGTTGCATAATTAACTACTAGCTAGCTATGTAAATGTGGCATAACTAGCTACTAGCTAGTCATGTAAATGTGACATCACTATCTACTATCTAGTCATGCAAATGTGGTATAACTAACTACTAGCATGTAAATGTGGTATAACTAGCTACCAACTAGTCATGTAAATGTGCTATAATTAACTATTAACATGTAAATGTGACATCACTATCTACTATCTAGTCATGCAAATGTGGCATAGCTAACTACTAGCATGTAAATATTCCATAATTAACTACTAGCTATTAATGAATATGTAGCATCACTACTGTGATTTTGGTTGGAAGAACAGCGTTGTATATTAAAACATATTTATTTGTTGTCAACATTGATTATATTTGACTATATTATTTGTGTTATTTTATAGCCCAGATAAATTATATATCAAAAGTGACAGTTGCCAGTAACATGAAACGATGCATGAATATTTTTTTTTATTAGCAACTATTTTATACCGTTCTTCCCACAAAAATCAGCCTATAGTTACTAACTAGTTATTTATAAATCACCTATTTAAACAAGTTCCAATGACTATAATATGTTATAGTCGATGTAAGTTCTTGTTTTTAGGAGCCCATCTCACGACCGATTACTCAATATATTTGTTACTCAATTACGCTCGAACCAAAAATCTCACTTAAATGTGGTTTTCTAAATTTTTAGCTTGATAACAAAGAAATTGGGCTAAATGAAATAAAGAATATCAACACAAAATTTGAAAATAATGTAATTATTGTACTGTCCGTGTATATATATATATATCAATGTCAGGGTATTGACGCTATAAGTCAAAGGTCCAGGGGTTCGATTCCGGTGTCCAGGTCTAATTTTTCAATTGATTTAAATTAATTGAATTAGGATCATTTATACGGGAATTCCCGTAAATTCAATTATTTGCAGACTATGAGTTGATATCAATAGGAAATTGGCTTTAAAATTACAATCTTGTATTGTATACTTGGCAACATAACAGAAATCCTGATTCACAGATGGCCGTGGTATCTGATAAATCGCGATACTATCGGTCGCTCATATTTAGCTGATGATTCCACACGTCCTTCACAGACTCAGCCTTAAACTATGACTGAAGAATAACCCTTATCATGGTACAGACCATGGGATAGCACTGTGTTAGAGCATTGGTGCACTAAGCCAAAGGTACCGTGCTCAGTTCCCATATACAAGTGTTATTTTTTAATTAATTTAAATTAATCATTGGGGTGGATTTTTTTAAATTTTTACATAAATATATATTAATTTTATTGCAACTTTTTTTCATAAATTGAAATTGATTCAGTGGTTTCAGGTCCATTGTCTTCTAATGAACGCGACGTCTCGTTTGAGCTATATTACCTACTTAAGCTATACTTTATCCTTGAGTTAAGACGGGATCCTGAGTTTAACAGCAGTAGAAATGAGGTATTATAGGAACAGACCTACCCATCCCTAGTACAGTCAAACTTGGTTATAATGGCCACGGATATTCCGTCAGCTCTTGCGTAGCGTCATTTTTTCAGCAGTCCGGTCAAACTGTCATCTATTAAAGTTATAAAAACCTCTGTTTAAGCGTCACTACCATTCGGTTGTAGCGTTAAAAAGCTTTTTTAATATTCTACTTTAAATTGTATTTACATATACTTATACGTAAAAAAATCTAATAAAAAGTGGTAATTTCCTACGGAGGTATATTTTCTATCAAGTTGCGAGTGTACTGGTCCTACTGTGCGCTGGTCTAATAATAGACAGAATTGCAAAACAAAGTCAGGGAGAGGGTTTCGGAAATCTTGGGCACTTCAAGGTCAAAATGAAGAGAGGACTAACCCTCCTTCATTGACACTGAGCTGGCTGGAACTGTCTCGTGTGCGCGTCTAAGCTTAAAGCCAAGGTTTATCTTTCCGTGTTTTATAAGTTCAACGTTAGTTTTGGTAGTCATTATATGTAGGCCTAATTTTTTTATAATTATGGCAAGTTTTAGTACAAAAGTAAAAGTTCTGTATACTCTAGAGAATGTACGTGTCATTAGAGCATGTGAAAGTGGACAGAAAAAGGCTGATGTATGCCGTATGTATGTATGAGTGAATTCTACTGTAAATGTCTTTCCTTACAAGCTATTAAAAGTGTTCTGTGTTGTATTCTTTTATAACGTAACCCTGACGTAACGTCAATTTTTTTTTGGCCTTTTAGATGACGCTATAAGCAATTTTGACTGTATTAGAAGGGTACCGGGGGGTGGGGGGGAGAGATAAAGTCACATTACACACGTTTTCCAAAATCACTTTTTTTTTTTAATCTCAAACCCCATAAGAAGGACCTTAGCAAATATTTATTTTTAAATTAATATAAATATTGCAGATACCGCTTCAAGCGTTAATTTAATTTATTTTTGGTTTTTAAGATGTATTTTCTGAATCGACTGATTATATCACCACATGAAAATGGTTATGAGCGAGGGTGAAAGGACCTACAAATTTTGGCAGAAAAGGTATTTTCAAACACCTTTTTGGGAACTCTTACATGCCACCATCTACATGTCACCGATGGCTTTATTTCTTCTCCGAAGGAAGTTGTGCATAGCATTATTTCACCCCAGAAAAATATGTCGACCTCTGTTGGGATTGAGCCCATGAACATCGAGTCCTGAGGCAGGCACTTTACCCGAGTAATATTGAGGTTAAGAATGATCTAATATGCAATAGAAAACTCTCCTAATTGTCTAATATAGGGAGGAATTAACTCAATTTCATTTTAAATAGGATCACCCCCCTTTTCTACCTATAACCTTCGGTTATTATAATATTATTTTAAATATTACATCACATACGGGAAATCTCAATATCGTTAGAAATACCTAGACAAATCATCTACTATCATAGATTACATTCACTCAAAGTTCATTTTATGATTACAAGTAACATATATGTATTTTACTCTAGCCGAAATGTCCGATTTCTAGTATTTTCCAACCAGGAGTTTTCCCATTTAAAATTCCCACTGAATGTAGCGAGAATGTGAAAAAATGGGTTAGAACTCTCTGAGGAAATATAATGCTGATTTTTCAAATCTCGTATTTTGTGTGTGTTAAGGGAGTTGAACACCTCCCACTCCCCACCCATCCTACCTTCATCCCGGTCAGAAGGTGGATAAAGAGTTGGGAATAGGAGTTTGTTGAGAAGGGTTGGGGTCGAGGGGAGGTAGATCTGTCCCGTATTTCATGTGTTGATTGGGTCATTACGTCGAAATGGTGCCGCTACGGCTGTTACTGCCATTTCTTGTATTCGTTTGCAGGCGAGATCGGCATAAATAGTAGTGGGAGAGGGAACAGGAGGATGGGAAAGTAAGAAGGTGAAAGAGGAAAATATGGAGAGATTGTATATAGAAAACGACCCTCATTTCCTTTTTTTTTATGTTCTTATTCGTTTTAAATGTATTTTACGCATAGTGACTGATTTGTACGCCATCACTTTAAAATACCAGCCAGTAATATTTTTTGGATTACTTAATGCCCTAGAGTATTTGTATTATTTGAAATATTCTTTTTCATTTTGTTGCTAAAAATTTGATTATTTTATTTCCTGGATTATCATGCCACATAACTCTAAAACAATATTTCAGGCCTTTCACAATTATTTTGCAATGCCTTACCAACCATTGTACCTACAAACAAAAAATACGAATTGTTTTAAATTACTCATAAAAGATCGTTACTCTGATATGCATGGTTAGACTTATTGTTGTTTGTACCTAAAATTTAGTATTATTTATTTTATAAGTAAGCTTAAATTCCATAAATGACTATCACTAACTGAAAATATCTACTATATGTAATCAAAATTATCCGAATAAATTTTAAAAGATTTCTTAAGAAATCACTTTGGAAAATAGATGATATACCATAAGGCCATTTTATGAAGATTTATATTCAAAATCTTAGTGGTGATTGATATGTTTCACCATATTGAATAATTATTTTTGAGAAAAAATAAAGCTATATAACAAATTAAACTATTAGATTAGCGTTAAACTTTTATTTTGTTACTTGCCTATCGAGTATTTGTTAATATTTAAAAAAATTTAATAAATATGGGCATATTGTATATTAATAATTAAGTTTTAATTAGTAATTTAAAACAATTTTACACGTAATATCGCTTTATTTCGGTCGTGCAAAACACGAATTGTAATAATGTATTCTCCTCACCCTTTTATGGTCTCATATGTTCAAGTGCTTGTAAACAGACGTGAGATGTCTGGGGGCTGAAGAGGTAGAGAGGGTATTGGGTGGGGGAAGGATTGTGCTTCAAGCGTAATATTTTAATGATGAGGATCTACAAATTAGACAGTTGATGGTTTAGCTGCACAACTTGGTTTAATTCCAGCCTCTGCTCCCTGAAACAACAATTATTATCGTCGTTCAAATTAAAATAGATTGTAATCAAATAATTTGAGAGCTTCTTGAAATATATAAACAGATGAATGGGGCTGGTTGCGAAACACAAGTGTCCATGCATCCAGTTTATACAGATGGATTCTCACTGACTAGATGTATTCGTGGCCCGGCCTTTTGGCGTAGCTGAATTATTTATACTCGTATACATACACACACACACAGTGGTGGTCATGTGGTATAATTCGTAATGTTCACATTGTTGAAAACGGTAGGGCTGAGATTAGAATCAGGTCATGCAGGTCATATGTTTGTTAACAGGTATTTAATATCCGATGTATTCATATAACCTGGAAGGTTACTAGACGCAATTTAAAAAAAAAAGTTATACGACACAATCTTAATATAACTACTAAATTGCTTACCACAGTAAACATTCATCCTATAATATTAATTATATAGAAATAATATACATACAACATTGTTTAAACATTTAAAAAAATTTAAAACTATAAATCATTTTAGAAAAGAGTCATATTTTCTTAAGTTTGTTAAAGTTAATTACCTTTCAATTGATTTAATTTATATAAATAAACAAACAATATTATTTATCAAGTAAAATAGTCACCAGACACCAATTTTTAACAGAATTGTTTGAGCTACTTAAAAAATTTAAAATTTCAAAAATAAAAATAATTCCTCAGTTAAACATTATTTAATGATTTCTTAAAGAAAAACAAATATATAAAAATATCATATTGTAAAAAAAAATTAAAAATACTAATATTGAACCATTTCTTTTGAGTCATTTTTAAAATATTTCAAGTTCTTAAGGAATTAATCACATTTCCCTTAAACTTTTACCTTCCTCTAAAAACCAATATACACTTTTATTTGTCATGTCTACTAAGTTTAACATTCCCCAAATACACATTTAAAACAAAAATATGTGTGCCAGTTTTGGAAAGCTCAATATTTTAGATAATAGCTCATCAGTTAACTGCCATTGAACAAATTTTTCCGCCAAAAAACAAGTATACAGTGATTATTTCCTTTATATTTATTTTAAACAATATTGTTTTAGACATATAGAAATAATATCTAATTTAAAAGGGCTAGGGTCAAAATAAAATTAAAAACTGATATATAGCCATATAACACCTAAATATCAAGTGCGAACCATTTCCATCAAACCGTTTCGCATCGAATGCCAGGGACAGACAGTTAAAAAGACGGACATACAGATAGAATTTTAAAATCCACTATTTTGGGTTCTTGGTCACATAAAACGTATATAGGCCTAGTCATAATAATCAAGTGGTCAAAAAATTTAATAATTACAATACTTAATTTTTATTTGAGAAATTAAAAGGCAGATGGTGTTGATTATTAGAATAAAGAATATAAAAAAATGTTAGTACTTTTCTCGTTTAGAAGGAAAAAGCAATTATACCAGATGATTTTCGGCTTTGAATTTATAATGGAATAAAAAATGTTATATAATATATTTAATTATTAACTTTATTGTCAATGTTTTTTTAAAAACCTACATCTTATAAATAATCATTATTTTAATTTATATGCAAAATAATTTATGTGACTTATTAATCACTTGTTAGAATTCAATCACTGTCACAATCATTTTTATTTTTATATCAATTTCCCTCACTCACTCACTCTTTCTCTCTCTCTTTTATTTTACTCTCATGGTCTGATGCATCTCAACCACTTATAGAATATTCCCGACATTTTAAAATACTTTTGAATAAGAACAAAAAAAAAGAATGCTTTAAATATCTTGTCTTCATCTACTCCTCCATTTCCTATAACTCATCCCCGGTTGTTTTGTCGTTATGCCCCGTCAAGCATGATCTTTTACGAACATTTCCAACCCTCTCCCCTTCGTGCCTTTCCCCGTCTCTTTCCAAAACTAGAAGAGATGTGGCTTTGAGTTTTGCGAGAATCTGTAAGAGAAGGAATTCAATGAATTTACTCGAGATGTAACTCTCAGTCATATCTTGAGAACTCAACGGTGCGTGCTAGTTATCTTTGTCTTCTCCGTGCGGTGGTTTATCTTGTACAACGGCTTGAGTTTCATGTTTGAAACTGCGGAGCTAACCTATGTGCATAATCATTTCGGATGTAGTACGACTCTGAAACTAAAACGCTGGATTTCTCGCGCAAAGGGAGGAGGGGGTTGGTAGGAGGAGTGGGGGTATGACAATATTAGTTTGGGAACAGTGTGCTTAAGTATTTCTTGTTTGCTGTACTCTTTGAATTAATGTTACAAACAAGCTGAAAATACGACGTTGATAAAATATGTTTATATTAGTATGTTTAACACCCTGGCTGTTAACGACTGCTCGCATCGTTGGGCAAGTGGGACTATGTTGCTACATTTTATGATTTGGTTTGCCAGGGATGGAGAGGTCGGAGTTCAAATTCCACTAGTTCTACTGAGGATAGTTTAACTAATGTTTTCCACTTTCCTTATACTGAAGTGCTGGTACATTTCCTCTTTCTCATTCCCACCCTCATGGTGTAAGTGTGAGGCTCGTCCCGGATAATAGTCAGACGTAACTCACAAAAAAAAATCTAAAGAGTAGGAATCTATTGGGTAATTTAGAGGAAATGCACCCGCATTAGCGTTTATATGAAATAATACTCACTCACTCTTTCTCTCTCTCTTTTATTTTACTCTCATGGTCTGATGCATCTCAACCACTTATAGAATATTCCCGACATTTTAAAATACTTTTGAATAAGAACAAAAAAAAAGAATGCTTTAAATATCTTGTCTTCATCTACTCCTCCATTTCCTATAACTCATCCCCGGTTGTTTTGTCGTTATGCCCCGTCAAGCATGATCTTTTACGAACATTTCCAACCCTCTCCCCTTCGTGCCTTTCCCCGTCTCTTTCCAAAACTAGAAGAGATGTGGCTTTGAGTTTTGCGAGAATCTGTAAGAGAAGGAATTCAATGAATTTACTCGAGATGTAACTCTCAGTCATATCTTGAGAACTCAACGGTGCGTGCTAGTTATCTTTGTCTTCTCCGTGCGGTGGTTTATCTTGTACAACGGCTTGAGTTTCATGTTTGAAACTGCGGAGCTAACCTATGTGCATAATCATTTCGGATGTAGTACGACTCTGAAACTAAAACGCTGGATTTCTCGCGCAAAGGGAGGAGGGGGTTGGTAGGAGGAGTGGGGGTATGACAATATTAGTTTGGGAACAGTGTGCTTAAGTATTTCTTGTTTGCTGTACTCTTTGAATTAATGTTACAAACAAGCTGAAAATACGACGTTGATAAAATATGTTTATATTAGTATGTTTAACACCCTGGCTGTTAACGACTGCTCGCATCGTTGGGCAAGTGGGACTATGTTGCTACATTTTATGATTTGGTTTGCCAGGGATGGAGAGGTCGGAGTTCAAATTCCACTAGTTCTACTGAGGATAGTTTAACTAATGTTTTCCACTTTCCTTATACTGAAGTGCTGGTACATTTCCTCTTTCTCATTCCCACCCTCATGGTGTAAGTGTGAGGCTCGTCCCGGATAATAGTCAGACGTAACTCACAAAAAAAAATCTAAAGAGTAGGAATCTATTGGGTAATTTAGAGGAAATGCACCCGCATTAGCGTTTATATGAAATAATTATAGATAGTAAATTATATTAATATTCACCTCCAGGGCACCCACCCGAGACTTTAATTTCTCCCACACCGTAACCAGCAGTACAGTATTTTGCGAGCCCTAGCCTCTGAACGTGGGACCTTCACTGTGGATACATTTTGGTCCACGATAGCAGGAATATTTAATAAATATAATATTTCTGTTCATATTCTCTTCTATAATATTATTTGTTAACTTATTAAATTGGGGTATATAACGTGCACTTTCTAAACCGATTGATTATATCAGCACACGAGGATGTCTCTGAGCAAGAGCGAAACGGTCTATCACTTTTGCCGGGAAAGGTATTTTCACATAAATTCCAGGGTTCTTTTACATTCAAAAATCAAGAAGGGATCGCAATTTCCCTACGAAGGAAGTTGTGCTACGGATTTTTATCACTAAAAAAATTCGTTGACCTCGGTTGGGCTTGAACCGGCGAGCATTACCAGTGAGGTCGACTATTCCATAATAAAAATGCGCGGTTTTTAATTAGAATCTTTTCATATTAAATACACTGTTTTGTAATACCTAATAGTTATGAGCATCCAAAATAATGGTCACGCGTGACCTAAGCCTAAGGTGTAACTCTCTTAATGTTCTGGATTGCTGATGACCAGGAGGTTGAAATTTTAAACTCGCGTGGGTTTATTATAGTGATGGGCAGAATTGAGTAAAAGTAGTCGAGAATATCGATTCTGAAACATAATCGGCTGTACTCGATTCTTCTGAGAATACTCGATTAAAACTAGTCGGACGCTGATATTCTTTTATTTGCGATTTTACTTTATTTCAAGTATGATATACCTTATTGGTTAGTATATTTACCGTGTTATTTTAATACAAAACCTTTTCTCCCATAAAGCTTATTTTTTAATCTTTGACGCTTTGCTACGTGAAACTCAACTTTAAAGGTTTCACCCATTATTTCAATACAAAATACTCGAAGATGTACAACCCAGAGTCTAAGATCAAGCTACAAAGTATTCAAATCACGTTTCCAAATTTTTTTTTTTTTTAAGTAGTCGGTCAAAACTACTCGATTATTTCTACTTGGTGCGGTGATCCGATCCTCATACTCGCAAATAAGGAAACATAGATGCAGTTTGGTTAATAAATAACAAAACAAATAAAAAATAACTAAATTAAGTCTAAAAAACGTGAATGAAACATACCTTCGTTAATGTTCCTCCTAAAATTTGAATATTACGTTTATAGCATGATTTCATTTGATATTAGGTCTGGAGTTTGATTCCTGTATATCTAAAATAGTTTGTTCAATTATATTCACTGTCTAGTTCACATAATACACTACCTAACTATGTACACAATAGTAAAAAATAACCCTTCAATAGTAGTAGATTTATTATAAATGACTCAATATAATACTGTCTAGGTGGTTGATAAAGAATGTCAATATTTTTAAATATATATAACTAAAATTTTGAGCTATGCAACCGTAACTAGAATATTTAATTATAAATTAGATACAAATGATTTCGATGAATATTATTTACTATATTATATATATATTCAGTATATACAGTATATATATATATTCAGTAAATACAATACATATATATTATATATATGTACTGTTTTATATATACACACATACACACACAAATGTGGAAGACCATTTATTTTATTTTATTAAGAAATGCATTAATATTTTTTCTGTTATAAGAACCTTGTTAAAACGCATAACTTTGTAATAGCTGTCCATTGGTCAAGCAACATAAAACCTGAAACTACGAGGAGGGAGGTCATAGGTCAGTGAAGACCGGAAGATATTATCTTATCAGTGTAGAATTCCTTTAAAAGGCTAATTGATAACATGTTTCACTACACTATGTACTCTAGTAATAAGGTTAAACCGATTGCTATTGGAAATTTATTCGAAAGTATGTTTCCCTCTGAAGTACTCGACTACATTTACTCGAGTACTCGATTCTTAGAAATACTTTATTCGGCCCATAACTTGTTTACTAGGCGTGCTCCTCTCCATGTGATTTATCTATGTTGTTTTATCATCCCTTATACATGCTAATGTTGGTGAATTTCCCCTAATTTACCTTTACTAATCCTCACATGTTAATAAAGTCATTAATAGCACTGGTAATTAACACAGAAAATAATAAGTACTCATACATTAAACAAATAACCTGATAAAATTACAATAATATTAATCAATCAAATCAAGTAAGCCTTTATCTAATCAATTTTGCTGGATTTCATTATATATGCAAATAGTCTTTATTTATTGTTCATCGCAAACCATAATATAGTTTATTATAGTTAGCTTAATTTAATATTTATTTGATGTAAAATTACTTATTAGGAACATTATATTTAGCAGCCATTTTAACTAGCAATAACGATATTAGAGTGGAAGTTATAAAAACTATACAGTAGGGAAAGGCTTGTTTAGTAAGGTTGCTGATAGCTCTCCTGCCTTCAAGAATAGTAAAACTAAGAAAATTCAAGACAATAGTTTTACCAATTGTTCTCTATGGTTATGAAACGTGGTTTCTTAAATTACATGCAAAAATAAAATAAAATTATTATGCTCGAAAACAAGGTGCTTAGGGAGATATGTGTTCAATAAAAGGATGAGGCTACTGGGGAGTGGAGAAGGTTATGTAATTATGAGTTACATACTCTGTACTAATCACAAAACATTGTTAGGATATCAAGTCTCGTAGATTACGGTGGGAGGACATGAAGCGTGACTGGAGGATTCTAGAACCTTGTTTAGGGTACTGACTGGCAAACCCAATAATAAGAGAACTTTGAAAAGACCCAAATTCCGATGGGAGGATAACATTAGAATGGACCTAAAAGAGATATTTTGAAAGTGTGACTGTGAACCTTAGAGTTCCTGGTGCCTTACACTTAAGTAACGTTTAAATATTAATCCAGATATTTTCCAAAAGTTATCATGTCAATGAACCGTTCAAAATAAGTTGTAAGATATTATCCATGCCTTACGTGTGGTCCACATCGATGAACACAATAACTAAATTACAAACTTGTTTTGTCTGTTTTCCCGATGATGTTGAGATAGGAAATTTTGTCCCGACCAGTTGTATGGAGAATATTTTTTTTTCCTAAACGGTTACCCAATCTTATTTAGCGCAAGTGTAGGTAGTTTCTACACGGCACTCGCCACCAGATGGCTCATGGCTCGTGTGATGTCGGGGACAGTTCTATTCAAGCTTAACAAAACGACTCCCCGTCCGGGGAAATCAACTGCTGACGCTCTACGCTTGCCACGACACACGGGCACAGAGCCATCTGGTGGTGAGTTCCGTGCACTTCAGCTATCACATCGTGACGTACACGGCACATCTCCTGTAAATCCCAAACTCCATGTCATCAGCCCGCAAGTGAGCAGATTTACTTACTGAGTGGCTGCCGCATGTTGGCGAGAATCCTGCCAACATCGGCAGATAGAGGGTGTCATGTGGTCAACATCATAAACTCCCCGGCTGTTAATCTCAGTTTTCTAGACCCAATTACTACTTCTTTATTCAAGTAGCTCCTCCATTGTTCTCACAAGGCTGAGTTAAACCCGTTCCAGACCTACAAATCTGGAAGTGACAGAGGATGATCCCGGGACCTCTGTATCTGCAGCCAGGAGTGCTGACCACTAAACCACTGAGGCGGGTACCTGGTATTGTTCCTACACTAATAACCTTACTCTTATTTTCTCCTCAAGATACATAGTTTCTGCCACTGAAGGCCTGTTCAGCCACAACTTACCCTAAAAATCATGCTACCTTATTATATATACATATTTTTTTTATTCGCTGATATTCAGTACCAATGCTAGAGCTTGTGTTTTAATTTTCCCCCATTCTAGTTATACACACTCACATACGCAGTATGTATATGTGTAGTTTTAAACCACATATTACTACCTATTTGGGCCATACTCTTAGTTGATAGTTATTCTAGTGGGTTAGAGATGAGGAAGGTTGAATTTATGAAAGTGTATCCACATTTGCGTGAGGAGAGTGGAAAACCATTTAGGGAAAACCACCTTAAGTATACCCGACCGGGATTGTAACACGATCTCTCTGTCCTTGGCAGTCTAGTCTATTGCGAGGAAGCAGCTTAGACCATGCGGCCACCGAAATAGGTTACACATAATTGCGCTAATGTAGTATGTATAAAGAAGCTATAGCTTAAAGGAACTGTATACATATTTAGGTGGAGGGAGAAGTAAACAATTATAAAAAAAAGTTCTTAGTGCATCTGGCCTGGGTTCAAATTCCGACTTCTACGTACCATTTACACGAATTTGAACTCTATGACAAATGTATGTGTGTGTGCGTGCGTGCATCTTTTATTGTTTAAACTGCCACGCTCCCAAATATCTCAGAGATCACTGTTCCTTCTGTCTCCAGTTTCGACGTGAGGGGCAAACCCCTGAGCCAGGCGAGGCACTGGTCGGCCCCCGAGGTGTTCGGCACGAGGGCTTACTTCCGCACTGTCTCCGACCCCGCCCAGCTCGTCGTCGAGGACATCCGGCGCCACGACGAGGGCGTCTACAGGTGCAGGGTGGACTTCCGGAACACTCCAACCCGCAGCTTCCGCTACAACCTCACCGTCATAGGTAGGTCTCCTAAGGAATGGCTTATGGTTTGGGTTTACTCACAGCTGTGGATGAGGAGCCTAAGGCGTCAGATTTGATTGGCTTTGGTTCGCCGAGGCTTGTATCCCTATCAGGTGATCTAAATGTTGGTTTAAATGTTGTTGTTTTACCATCCTTTTCCCACGCTAATACGTATGAGTTATGTATCGTATTAACCCAGTTTCCTTTCAAATGAGTAGTTAATCTATTTTTTCGCGCATCATGTCTTACTACCCACTCTGTCTACCAGAATATTTACACTAATATCATGGGGGTGAGTAAAGTGTAGTTTTAGATGAAGTTTTCCAGCAATTGTGTGGATGGATGGTAAACTAAGGTTTTGTTTACCGGAAACAGTGAGGTTTGTACTCAATGTACACGAGTGTTTATTTTATTCCTAAAATGGTTCCCTCTCTTCCTTCATTCTTGATATCCCGAACACAATTAGTGTGACCTGGTAAGACGGGGTGAAAGGGAAATTAAAGGGTTTTTGTATCTTTCTTTTTAATTTCAATAAGGCGCGATCTTTTCGAGCCGTTACTTAGTGTGTTGAGGTGTGATGGCGTGGGTGTCACGACCTTTTGTTTTTGTTTACAAGCTCGAAGCAGTGGTTTGTCACGTGTGCATCCAACCCCGTGAGTGACCCGGGAACTAACAGGGCTTGTTGAGATGCGTGTGGGCGATAGACCCCCACACCCCTTACACAATGTGTATGTGTGTGTGTGTGTGTGTGTGTGGATCCGTGATGCGTGGCACTAGGAGATGGGAAACAGAGCAGCAACTGAAGCTACTATCTCCTTCTTCCTTCTCACTCTCTCTTCTATGGTGAGGTTTTTTTTTACTCTCCAATGCGTGATGCGCTCAGTCGGTAACGCCGGGCTTACAAACCACCGCTGTTCGTGGCGCAAGAGGTATGAGGCATTTGTTCCAGTTCTGAGAATCCCCTGTTCAATATTGATCAGATCTGGTTCGGGGAGGTTGAGCGGAACATGCCCGATGGAATTTAAAGTCTATGTGTATCCCCTAGCCTTCAACCCCTGCCCTCTGTAACGTCCCACTATAATAGGATCGCCCCTGGCAGAACTTTTTATTTATAGCATTAAGATAATACTATCAGTTCACAGACTCTTTTTACACTACTTGGATAGAGATGAATTGAGTATAACTTAGAGATTGTGCACCTGCATTTTTTTTAAAGCTATTTAAGAAAAACCACCTTGGATCACCAGGCCAGAGATTCTAATCCTGACTACACACGTCTTGGTTTGACGTGCCCACCGATGCGGATGGATTTTTTTTCTTCACTAAACAAAATATGAACCATTTGAAATATCCATTTTAAATGTATGATACCAGTTGTATTTTCTTCAACCACTTGTATTAAAATATTCTACCCTCTGACACACTTAACTGGGATTCTCTTTTTAATCTCGCAAGCATATAACAAAAAGACAAGCCAAGCGTCTACTCTCCGTTGTGATCATTCTAAACTAACCACATTACGCTGAGGGTTGTCCGTTCAAAGCCACAACAGGAATTAAATTTCATCCTGCTTTCAGACTCTTCTCATTACGTCTCAAACAAGGCTTTCTAGCGGTCACACATAGCTCAGCCTAATATGTAGGGGTAGTTTGGGGTGGATGGTTCTATGAAACAACCTTCCACCATTATTTAACAACAGTTTCCTCTCACTAAACTATCGTGTTGGGCTTTAGGGGAAGTTAGTGACAAAGGTTATTTTATTAAGGGTTACATGGCTTGTCCCAAATAAGGAGATTAATAAAACTAGACAACATGACTCGTTCCGGGGTTGAAAATGTTGACTTTTTGCGTGAACATGGCTCGTCCTAGTCTTTAAATATCACCTCAATATAATTGATTGCCATTTTTTTCTTGCTTTTTTTTTTACCTGATATTGGCTTATTGATTGCAAATAGGTGTCTAAGATTTTCACAGTTCCTATGTTATTTAGTTTGATGGTGGGGTAGTAAAAGAAAGTAATGACTACCACACTCTTGGTACTTATGACGAGCGTACACCAATTATAAGTGCTGCTGCCAAACGGAAAGCCACAGAAAACATTAGCAAATCACCATTGAAAATCATTAAGGCGTGTGTTGATTAAACCTCGGATCTACGTTTGAACGACGTGAAAAACATTTTTAAAAAATGAAGTATTGATGACACGAGAAGGAAGTTTATACCAAAAATTAAAATTAACATAAATTAATTTCACCTCACAGTTGCTCAAATGTATCCGCTAACCAAAAAAGGTGAGAATTTTGTTCTTGTGAATAACTTGGTTGATAATTTGTTGACTTAATTATAATATAGCCTTAAACCTTGAACGGATTCACAAACTGTTTATATTGATGGAATATTTGAATAATGTCCAAAATATTTCTTTCAATTATTCACTTTTAATGGATATTTTAACGGATCTTATATAGTTTTTATGTTTTGCCTCTTGAATAAAAAAGGAAAAAACAACCTACACTAAATGTTTTAAAGCAATTCGTGAACATTTTTGTTCAGCATTTCATCGGGCCTTACAACCCCGTGAGAATGTATTGCCTACCCCCCAGGTGCGTACAACTTCAACTTTGACGTCTTCTAGTGCCGACCTCACGTTCGTTACATTAAAATATTTGTCCTGTCACCTCCTACAATCTGTATAATCTTTTACCTGGATATCTGAATAACCCTATATATTTGCAGTTTTTTTATGAGTTTGCCTCTCTTTATCGTAAGACCAGGGTTCAATTGCGACTTAGTGCGTTTAAGGGGATTATCTTTGTTATTCATATTCCTCATTCTAAGCTCTTAAGTTAGATAATTTGTGTTTGATAGCCAGCACTGACACTGCATTGTACGAAAGAGTGTATTTGGTTAGAATAATTTCTTATAGGAAATATCGGTGACCTGGTGGTCTAGGTGTAAGATGTCAGACTTCTGTGCTGGTGGCCGGGGTTCAATCCTCGGTCCCGGCACAAATTTATCTGATTACCAAACCCTTCCTTCACCTTTGACAAGACATCTTGTGAATGTGGGGAATTCCAGGCCTCCACCGTGGTTCGGACTCCACGTTAAACTGTAGGTCCTTCATTTCATCTCGCAATCACCCAACCATTACACATTAGCGTGCGTACAACCCGAACTGGTAGTAAGACGCGGTGCTAATAATATATAGGAAATAAATATTATTTTACAAAATTTCTATAAGAATTGTTACCTACAACTGTGAGCACGTGGCTAAAGGCATCAATAAAATACTATATTGTATTGCTGGTGGTAGGAAAATCTAGGATCAAATCTCGAACGGATACACCGAAAGTTTACGTCCACATGGTGATGTTTTAACTGTGGCTTTTTCCTTCCTCTCTCCACGATAATGTATCAGATATTACCTCATCATCCCTCCCTTACTAGTGTGATTATGAGGAACGGCCGTGTAGTAAGACAAGGTGTACAAAATATATCTGGGCAGAAGAACTAAAAACTAATATAATCTAGGAGAGTACAACTTTATCACACACCTAGCTCGTGATTGACCGTTTGGTTAGCCCTGATCTAGACGTTTACTAATCACATAGCAAGATTAAATCATAGCTATAGGCCTAAATATGTTGACTATTTTCATGATCACTACCCGGTATCAAGCCAGGGTTCCTTAGACTTGTTTTAGTTTATTTAAAACGAAAAACCATAGATACAGGAACATGTTTCTTTAAAATAGATAACAAGGAGCTTTCAATCAAAAGATATATATTTTATGAAAGTACTTTAATCCGAGAATTGAACTGAGGAGGATAAGAGAGATACACACATCGGTGGTTGAATGGTCCAAGGCATCACTCTCGTAGTAAACTGGATTGACGGGTGACACGTAGTTTGGGGCAATTATCCCATTTGTGAGTAATGAGGTTATATTTTCCTAAACAATTTCTCAGTCTCCCTCCACGAAAATGAGGGTACATTTTATTTTTATTTCTCCGTACCTACTCTAATATTGCACATGTGTAGGTTTCCGGAAGGGGTGTTAATACATGATGCATAAACTTTCAAATAGAGATTAAATTCGTAATCTTCAACACGTACCCTCGCAACTATATAATTATTTCTCCAACAATGTTGTCACACTAAGCTTTAAGTGTGTTTTGATATGTATCTTATTTTGTTATGCCTAAAATAATTTATATTATATTTGATTTTGTGAAAAAAAGAGATAAAAGATTGACAGGTAAGATCTTCTTGATTCTCTTGTTTTATGTTTTTTACCTTCTAGCTGAGAGAGTAAATCCAATTTAAATCGCTCGATGCTGAAAATGCGATTTGAGAATCCCAGAATACTAGTGCAAGATCGTAAAACTTTCTAAAAAAAAGTTTACTTTCTTCATAAAAAAAACTTTTTCTAAGGATGTTCCAGTTATTCTAAAAAAAAAACTATCTAACCAAAATAATATATTTTTTGTTGAGATATGACTGGCCTGTAGATCAAACTACCTTAGCTTATAGTATTAGATAGCTAGAATTTAACTTATTTAGTTATAACAGTGGAGATTTGAATTTAAAACATTTTAATGGGTGCAGTCTAGTTTTTGTGTCGGTTTATGTGAATTAACAGCCACATTCATTATAATCTATAATTTGTAATAATTAATAAGTGTCAACCTAAAGTTCTTGGGGTATAGAGATCGCCTCAGGACCCATTGTTCGCGGGTTTAAACCCCGCTGCGTCCAAAGGATTTTTTGAGCGGTCCGTAGCACAGTTTTCTTCAGTGGAGAAGTAAAAACGTCAGTCCCGTATTAATTGTCGTGTAAAATAAAGCTGAAAGATATGTTAAAATACTTTTCCAGTAAAATTGGTAGTCCATTTCACACTCGCTCTTAGAAATTTTAGAAATTAAGCGTGAAAGGTTACAGGGAACCACTATACTTTCTGAATTTTCCTAGTACATGGAATTTCTACCAGGTGGTATGGGCAGCACTAACCAGCCGAAGTGTTGAGTGCATGCACAGCCGCGGCTGGATAGAAATCACATCAAACCAATCTTCGGTTTGTTGACTTAAAAATAAGAATTCACAAGTAGGTTTATATATGAATTATTAAAAATAATTATATATGTTTATTAGTACTAGGAGTAACACCAAAGTGTATTGATGTTTTACACTGGCTTGCTTTTCTCTACGCATTCGGACCATCCCCATTTGAATTCTCTTGTGAGGTAGGGATGAAAAATAGAATTTAAAAGACATTTAACTAAATTTTCATGAAGGTAGAATGTAAAACCCATTTAGGAAAAAAAATATCTCAGTACACCCGGCTTAAATTCAAATCCTGACCTCCAATTCACTGGCAAATTATATATGACCAAGCTGACGTCCTAGTCCCCGTGCCCATCAATGAGAGTGAAATGCAAGTTAAGTAAAGCAATAAAATAAAACTGGTTAACTTTTAAAGATATCTAAGATATTAAATAGGTTAATCATCAGTGTATTAACTTTTGAAATGTTCTATACTATAGGTCTCTATTTGATCAATGCCTATAAAAGCAATGCGTTTTCGTTTGAAACTAGCCGAGTTCCTCTTAATACATGGATCTTTTCCAATTTATTTTTTGAAAACAAATTTAAAAGTTAACCAATAAATCACAGCCTTTACTTTTATCGCCATAAAAAAAAGTGGGTGGAAGTCTCCTTATTTTGTGCGATAACTTCGTGTTTTGAAGCTTTGAGTCAAGTGACTTGTATTTCTCATTGAACTTTTAAAAGAACCGTCTAAATGAGAATTTGCAATAACTTTCTTGAAAGTATATATTTTTTTATCGTTATAAATTACACCACATAATATATTATTTATCATTGGAAAATTCTTATATCTTTCTTTACACAATTTTAGTTTTATATTTCTCTTGAATGGTTTAGTAATGTAATGGAGATGTTAGAATACAGTTAAACTCCTCTCTAGGGGGTGTAGCTATATCAGCATCAACAGGCTTTCCTCGTTCGACTCAAGGTGGGGACGCTGAACATATTTTACTCTATTATCAATAGGTTTGTGATGCTTTATTTTTTATTAGCACTCGTTATGGTTTTGCACATATGTACTGATTACGCTAATGTGTTAGGGATGAGGAAGGTTGAATTTATAGGAAGTATTCCCGTATTTGAATGGAGAGATAAACCATTTAACAAAAACCACCTTCATTACAACCTATCAGGATTTGAACATAAATATTGTCCTAATCGAAAGTATAGTCTATCGCAAACATGACGCCTTAGACCGTGCGGCCAACGAAGCTGTTTCTACTCCCTATCGAGTAAGTAGTCATCCTTTTTGGTTTTTTGGTAAAGTTCTGGCCTCAGGACTCTATGTTTGTTAGATCAAACTCAGCTTTATCGTTGGAATCTACTGAGTCATACAAAATACGTAGCAGATCTTACTTAGGAGTAGAAGTAAATATGTCAGTCCCATGTCGATTGTGGCATGTAAAATATCCATGGAAGGTATGAGAAAGTATCTTTCCGACAAAATTTCTTGGCTCTTTTTCTCTTTCTCTTATAAATCCATGGGGTGAGAGGGCTGATAGCCAGCTTGACCTGAAATAAAGTTTCTAGGAGACTTCAACAAGGAATAGCTGGAGTAGCAAAGTTGCGAAGCTTTGTTGAGGTCCTATAGTTCAAATCGGGAGTTAATTGAATTAATAATATCAAATTAGTAAGTATCTAGGCACTAAAACTTGGTGTGTTGCACTAGTTGGCTTATTCTATTTTAAATTAGTTCACCAGTCATGTGAATGCATATATAATATGTGTTTTGAGACACGTTCGTTGAGTATGGAAATAAGAATTATATTTTCATAGGTAGAGACGTTGAAGAGGTTGCAGTGTTTAGGGCATGTAATGAGAAGGGAGGAAGACAGAATGCCTAAGAAAGCTCTATAGAGTAAGGAGAGGAGTAGAATACCAATTGGAAGACCACAGACAGGATGTATGGACCAAGCGCAAGATAACATGGATGCTAAAGGATTGGAATGGAGGCACGTGACAAAGGAAGAAGTCTGGGGTGATGGACAGGATGGAAGAAGTTGTGCCAGTCGACCCACAGAAGTGGAAACGTTCGATGATGATTAAGGTGATAAGGGATTTAATATGTAATTTCTTAGACAACTGTTGTTTCAGAACACTACTTTTATAAGCCTAGCTTGGCAACTCTACACTTAATTCTGATACTTTACCTCAGTGATTATAGTGTTCATTCACTGATTTAGGTTTGTCTGGTTTGATGACTAAATAGATCCAAAAATCTGCCGTCTTGATATTTTCTTTGCGTCATATAAATAATTGTTTAATGTTAGGAGATCTAATTTAAATATAGTGTTTCCACATCTGTGTATATGGATAGTGGAAAATAATTTAGTAAAAACACTTTAGTACAGCTATCCAAGATTTGAAGTCCTATTGCTCAGTCCCCAGCAGATATGTTAATATGAGACTGACGCCTTATCCACTGTAATTAATAATGCAGGCTATAGACTATATTGTACTGTCAGTGGTATTTTAACTATGTGTCAAAAGTGACAGCTGAAGAAAATATGATTTGACGCATAAATCAATTAAAATAATAATATAAACTAAATTCTAGCTGTCAGATACATACCCTCCTGTCACAATTTCACTGAAATCATCCTTTGTGAGTAGAGTAAAACTACGACTAAAATTACATTTCCTATGATTAGAAGTTAAAGTTTGTTTTATTTCGAAAACTAAATTCTAGCTGTCAGATACATACCCTCCTGTCACAATTTCACTGAAATCATCCTTTGGGAGTAGAGTAAAACTACGACTAAAATTACATTTCCTATGATTAGAAGTTAAAGTTTGTTTTATTTCGATTCATAATCAGTGATTCCTGGAACATGTTTTCATCCGTTCGAAATGGTGCTAAGTACATATATCATCGGTTACTTTGTAATAGCAAAACCAAGCGCCTGTGCAAAATATCCCAAGGCGAACTCTTACCTCATTACACACAAACTTAAATTATCAACAGTTAAAATAAAACAAAAATACCTTTCTCCTTTCATCCGTTCGAAAAGTTTCCAAAATATACTTGTTAATGGAAATTTGT
Source organism: Timema poppense (assembly GCA_902141375.1). Classification (NCBI taxonomy): domain Eukaryota; kingdom Metazoa; phylum Arthropoda; class Insecta; order Phasmatodea; family Timematidae; genus Timema; species Timema poppense. Next base: position 115,215 of record CABFOV010001117.1, read on the forward strand.
GCGAAAAAAAAAA
>CABFOV010001117.1:115368-133912 GCA_902141375.1 Timema poppense
GAAAGAGGGTCAGGGAAAGGAGGACAGGATGAGGACATTTTCAAGAAACGACTTGTGCATTTTCTAGCTGACCGCATTTGGAGCAATACACAGGGAGTGAGTCACTTCGTGAAGTTGAAGTGAAGCGTGGTGGGATTGCCAAACTGGAGGGGTCGAGTTTTTGGATGTTGGAGGAAGGGAGGGGGGGTTGATCCCTGTGCGACCTTTAGATGACAAGTGGACCGAACCTAGATTGGAACTTAATGCGAGCATTCCTTTCATCTGGTTCACTCATCCTCCCTCATATCCCTCTTCTCCAAGATCCCTCTAGCTTTTTTTTTCTCTCTCTTTGAAATAAAATTGTTCATACGTGAATAACGTATGCTATTTGAGGGAGTAGTTATCGATACATTTGAGTCACAGCGAAAATTGAGGGGCAACGTCTCCATGATGTGGTTTCTTCTGACTCCTACCATCCCTCTACCCCCTTTTTCCTTCCTTACTCCTCTCCTAAACCAACCAACTGTATTTAATATCAATCGAAATCAAACTTTAAATATTTCTACCATTAAAAATTGAGTAGATTTTCCTTAGTTAAATGACACAATGTAGTTTAATGAATAGTAGCTTTTTCAAATTATAAATATTGGCATATTTTAACCATCGGTATTAAAAATAAATTTATTTTAAAGTTTTTATATTTTAATATTGTTCGGGTAGCATTCTTTTTTTTTATCTCGATAGGTTTTTAATTTGTGTGTATGATATAGTATTAAATACATTATTTTCATCTTGTGTTTTTTTTCTCTGAACGAGATTTTTTGTGATTTTCCCTTTTTTTTTCTTAGTTAAATATTTCTAGATAATGAAAAAAATCAATATATTTTAACTTGATCAAAACTCTGACTTTGTATTTTAAATATTTTGTTCACCTGTAACTTCTGTAATAATTATTTAAACCACTGTAGTTAATCCGTGGCTCACGATCTGTTTGTTTTGGGTTCACTTATCGTAAAAGGTTTTTTTAAATAAATAATAGTAAAAGGTATAGCCCCATTCTATATGATCGAAAAACTTACAGTACCAAATCAGACTCGTTCATCTCAATAACAGTATTGGTATAGTAATTTCACTTAATTTCCTTTTAATAAAATTCTGGGCTATAGTCGAGAAGTAATAATAATGAAACTATATTTTATTGTCCTGGTTCTAGGTTGTTTTATTATATAGACATGTCAAATGTTTTCTACTATTATCATTTCATTCTGATCTTGCTCGCAACTCACTGATTGTTACTTTCTGTTTGTTTTTATCACAGCATCTTATTTCTTTTTCAGGCTATACGCATACCATACAGTTATTCTAATGGAGCAGGGAATAGTAAGGAAATAGTATATAGGTAATATACTCGCATTTGCGTGTATGTAAAGTGGGGAACCATTTAAGAAACACCACCCTCAGTAGACCCGACCAGGATTCGAGCCTCGATCTTTCCAGCATCAGCAGGCTAGTTTAACATGATAATAATGCCTTAGACCATTTAGCCATTGAAGTGGGCTTGTGTAGGTTGGAATAAACTGGTTTAAAGGGCATAGGCAAAACAAACTTGTAGGGTTGATTATTTAATAAAACTAACCAATTTTTTTTAATACTCAAACTATTAATCTTACAATGTGAAAAATTTATCTTAACATATCCTATCGATGTTCAAGCTCAGGATCTGGTATATTACCAACGCAACTAGAATTCACGGTTTCATTTTAAAGGTTTTACTGCTTATGTTACGGTTTTAGAGGATATTATAGAACGAACACAAAGCGGGTGGAATTGTTACCCTGTGCAGAGCAATTTACTTTATAGCATGTTACATCCTGGCGTTCACAATATTCCCATAATATTATCTTTATGAAAGTCTGTAAAGGTATAGAATATATATATGTTTTTAATACTCGTGTGTTTTACGTAAATTTTGTTTGTCATATATCTGTGTACAAGAAACATATCCTCATAATAAATCTACTTTGTAACCAAAATAACATGTTAGTAATTCTGGGCAACTCTTCTTTTACAACATTACTCTCAAAAAATATAACGGAATCAAATAAATTTTTGGCATTAATTTTATGAACCTAATACCTATATTGTATTCACCCATACATGCATTTATTTATGTAAAAAATGTATTCATAATTTTAGTAAAATAAATAGCTTTCTTGTTGATGTTGATATGGACTATTAACAAGCACCCTAGGGTGAGTCTATAAATGTTAATTTTTAATTTGAGGGTGATATAACTATGTGATTAAGAATGTTATATAATATTTATATAACTACTATTTTAAACGTTTTTACTTTATTTTATTTTACAGCCATATCATAATTAGTTACTTAAATATTTTGACCGCTGAAAAGGATGATAATTCTTTAATTGTATTCTAATTATGTAAGACAAATTTACTTGTACAACTTGAATTCTGAATGTTCCATTGTATATTTAAATTACATTTTCACGTGGATGAAAGGGGAACTTTTTTTCTGAGTGTTTTTTAAATCGAACTAATCACGATACACTTAACGTTGGCATGACGTTAACTTTAACTTTGTCCAGGGTTGAACTTATACGGTACGTTAAGTGAAGTATAAGGCGTGTTCCTGTCAGCCTATACGTTGAGAGTGACTTAAAAACTGTTATTTAGTACTTCAATTATTTGCTAAGGGTGTGCAGAAACATTCTACTCTATAGTTAGTGTACACCAAAGAGTAATGGTCTCTTTGTACTGTACGTATAATTATTTGGTAGCTTCAGGAAGTTGTCTACCTCTGACTTCACGTTAAAAAAAAGATAGTATTTCCCATGTTAATTACTATTTACATTTAATTCAGCGAGCTTTATTCTTTATTTGTTTTAGCACCAAGTCTTACTACCCATTTGGGTAATACGTTTATGTAATAACTACGCTAATGGGTTAGGGATTAGGGAGGTTGGATTTAGATAAAGTGTACTTGCATTTGTTTGAAGAAAGTGAGAAATCATTTAGGAAAAACCACCCTCAATACACCCGACCGGGATAGAACCACGATCTCTCCGTAATCAGAAGTCCACTCTATTGTGAGAGTAGCGCCCTAGAACATGCGGTCACCAAAGTGGTTTTTAAGGAGTTAAAAACATATATAAAATTAGAGTAAAACCCGCTAATTTACAAATAATTTTAAAAATATTCTTACATTATCACAATTTTTTTAAATCTTAAAGTGTTTTTTAATACGTATATTTTTTACAAATCATCTACAACTCAGCATATTTGGCTTAGTTATAAAAATGGGCTGTATAAATCCCCATGCCAGGGAGGGGATTAAAATTGGTTTTTGAAGCAAATGTCTATCTAGAATAGGAAACAAGAAAAAGGTAGATCTAAAAATTAAGTCAATTTACCCAGGCGCAAATAGTATAATGAGTGTGTAAATTCGTAAGAAATGAACTACGCAGGATGAACTACTAATATCCTCCCCTCTCTTTCTATTTTGCGCACTGACGTCCAAGCGTGATGTTACTTAGAGTCCTTAGGAGTTTCCAGTTAAGATGCAATTCGTTTCATAAATTATCTTCAAAATCCTAAAGTAAGCAACGTCGTTCAGTAAGCTTCCATTGAAAGTATACTTGATTTTCTTACAAATTAAAACTTTGAGATCTTTTTTAGGAAACACAACATATTTTTGCGGTCAGCATTGGCAAAGACTAACAAAATATTAGTTTTATTTTATGGGTATTTATTATATCCATCAAAAGTTACAGCTCCAGTTCTCATAACTATGAATACATAAAAGTAAATCTAGTAACTTTTTATAACTGTCAAATATGTCCATTAATAGAAAAATGTGGTTAAATTCAAGCCTTTTAGCTTAAACTCTTAGAAATTCCTTTTCATGAATAATCTGTTTCCAAACACTTCAAGTAAATTGGTTTTGTCTTTCTTGTGTGTTTATATTATGTTACCTTAACGTCAGGGTAATCCCGAACTCTACTTTGTTTCTGTATGGCATATGAACGTTACATTACGTTGGGTAACGTTAAGTTGATTGTAATTCCAGCATAACACCGTCTATATTACCCTCCGAAATGTTGGTTGAAACATTTAAAGTAAATCATTACTAATAAAATAAGTAATAGAAAAATTTTTAAATGAGCTAATTTAAATATACAATTTGAAAAATAAAACTTCAGCTATACAAATAAACAGAAGGAACACAAAAGGTTTTCTTTAAGATTCAAAACTAAATACTGCAGTTAGAGAAAAATATGAAATCATTTTAATATAGTCGTAACCAAATTAGCTTTGTCTTCTTACGTTTATGCACCAAAGTTATAGTGGCTTAATATGAAGTGTAGAAATTAGAAAATATGTAGTTCTAATCCGTATTAGCGTGCTGAGAATATGTAAGAAGGAGAACCAAAGCCATAAAACATTAGCGAAAAAAAACCTTTCAACGCACCTTGACTTTAACGTTATCGGTGACTATACTAACACTCTATAGCTTGTAGCCACAAATAAGGCTGACATTAGTAGCTAAATATTTTGGAATATTACATTTTTTGTATGTGTTAAGGGAAGACACCAACTAAACTCATTAAGAATGATCATAATATCAAATTTAGTTGATGTGTTACAGAAGAATTGTTTAGAAAAATATTATGTCATAAACTTATTAGGAATATTGTTGTTATATTCTTTAATTAACAAACTAATATTTTAGAAATTCATGTATTGTCCTAACTAGCACATTGAAATATTTTCGGGGTTGGGATGATATATTATTTTGATGGTTTTGTGGGGTTTTTTTAGTTTCGGGCGCCACCCCTGCTAAGAAAACTAGATATAGTTTTGTTTTAAATTTCCTATGGCTTACCTCATATCACATTTTGAACTAAATATTTGATGTGTGTTTGCTGGTGCGCATGCATTTGGTTTCAGGCGTGAATAGGACTCCTAAACAGCGAGAGCGGCAAACCGCTTTGATCTCATCAAACACACTCACACGCTAGAGAGTAGCACATACCCACGTACGAGTATGTGGAAATACATTCTATTGCAGAAAAAAATAGTAAAACATTAGTTTTAATAAAATGGCTTGGTGCCATGTTACTTTTATAATCAAGATAGTTAAGATAAAAATACGAGGATAAAATATTCAAAGAAGGTCACCTGTTTGTAAGATGAAAAAAATAAAAATAAAGAGTAGCAGTAGTTACATTAATTTTTATAAGTCTGACCTTACTATTAAGAGTCTGTCTAAGGGTCGAGTGATCATGGAATTACGTACAAGATTACGCTTCTACAAGAAAACGTATTGAAATTAGGATTCCTTTATTTTAACTTGACAATAATGAAATTTTAATCAATTTAGTAGTATTTTTTTAAATTCTAAGATAATCATTTTTCAATTTGATTGCATTTTTTGTAAATATAAAAAACAACTGTTTTGCTTGTATTAATTCTACCGTATATTAATGTAGAATACATATATATCCACAACAATGTGACGTCTGGTTTGAGCTATACCTTATCCACGAGATGTGTGATATGTAGAGAAAACTACCACATCTACTACCACGTATCCATTCTCCAAATTATGTGATACACCATAACATTATATTGTTATTATTTTTGGAAGTCAAAACTTCCACACAAAAAAATCAATTATTTTTTTTGCTTATAACCATTTTTACTTGATTAAAACACGAACCTATTAAAATATCCGTCTCAATGTTTCATTATGTTGAAGCGCCGTCTATGATGCACTTAAAAATGATTTTCGGATGAGAGCTTCTAAAATGCTGATATCTTTATATGAATTAAGATGGCAAGCCAGCCTAGACAAGGGAGGCTGATGATATCATAAACAATCAGTCTTCAGTTGTGTTCATGCGCTGTTTAAAAAACAAGATACTAGTGTGAACATATACTTTTTAATTTATTAATTCATGTACTCTAATAGCTCTTATTACCACAATCGACATACAAAGAAACATAATTCTTTTATAATATACTATGTTCTTGCAGTTAGTTATTAAAATGCCAATTATAAAGTATGTATTATTTGAATCATTTGATAAACCTTTTATTGAAAATATAGTATAACTAATCAAATAGTAACCATTTACGAATAGGTTGACATTAGTCACTTTCAACCAATGTTTTCAATAAAGAAACTTCTGCTATCTGCTACTTATCTACACTATTACCGTAGTTAGGGTATATATTCCATAGCTAATTTAGGTGCTAACCATAGGGCGAGATGGACTATTAAGTTATATACTCACTATCGATTAGCTAAATTTTGAGTCATCACATTAGTTTATAATAATTCCCCCCTCATTAAATGATGCCAACGCTATAAATATATCATCCTAAGGGAAAAGGGTCATCCAACACCTACCGAAAGAAGGATTAGAAAATACATTCTCTGGCATAATTCAAATAGCAATATATTCTATACTAACTATATCGCTGGGTGGTGGCCGCGTGATATAGCTCACTACTCTTGCAGTAGACTGAACTTCCCAAGATGGGAAGATCGAGATTCGCATCTCGGTTGGGTGTACTGAGGTTTTTTTTTTCCAAAACAAAATGGTATTTTACTCTCTATCCACGAAAATGTTGGTACACTTCCTATTAATATAGCCTTAACCCCTAAAACCACTCTCGTAATTAGTACATAAGCGTTTAACCCGAACGGGTTGTAAGAAGCGGTGCTAAATAAAACCAACACAAAAACTGCATCATTGAACACGGGGACTTAGGTGTCAACATCATCGGGTCTGATTTGCTGGTGAAGAGGTCAGAGTTTAAATCTTTACTGGGTGTTTTTTTGTAAATAGTTTGCCATACTTTTAAATTCTGGAATATTTTTTTTAAATCTAAAATCGTCTTATGCTCATCCTACCCTAAAAAGCGTAGTTAAATATGGATATTCTGAACGTATAAGACATGAAACACGAAATAAAGTTTTGATTACAGTTTAATTCCAACCGACGTAGTTTCTTAAAATTTGAATATTTTACTAGTTTCTAAATCAAATAGTGACTGGTTTTGTTCATTTAATTTTTATGTATCCTATTTGTAGAACTTCTATGTAGGTCAGAGCTATTCGCTCTTCACAAGTATATTCTAGTATAGAATCCTGTGAACCGACAAGCATTTTATCGATTATTATATTTATATTACGGGTGAGACCTTTGAGTTTTCGAGACCTCAAGCCCTTAAGGATATTCAAGATTCAATGGTATGTCACTATAATATTTGAGATAAAAAAACTTCAAACTTTTAATATGAATTATTTTATTAGAGCTATTATGATATACTTTACTTGCGATTTCACCAATAATAACTATAGGACCAACAACTAGCCTTCCAATTAATGTAATAAAATGTCAGAATGGAAGAGAAAATATAATACCAATGTGTGAAAGTTAAACACCTCATTCATTTAAGTGAAAATTGACATCCTTTATACATTAATCGAACCCGGGATTCTTGGATTTGAGTGACAATGCTCTACTGTTGAGATATTCAGGCTAGTCCCATATATTCTGGACCATTTTTCGTGAGTTTTCATTGAGTTTAAGTGTGGTAACTGTTGAAAGTATCGGCTACTCAGAGCTATCTACAATCACGGTTCACGGCGACTAGTAACTGACAGTATTCTGCCATGTACTTTGTATTATTAATTCACGTGTGGGCCTATCACATACTAATACGTGATGGTCATCCACAGGATCAGTCCTTAAATATGAATTAAATTCAATTAATCATCATATACTCAACTCTTTTTCCAACTTGTGGCCGGATCAGTTTAGTAAAATGCCTCCATGTTCGTATATCCTTCCAGCACTCCTCCTCCTCCTTTAATTGCAGCCATTCTTGTAATTTCACTTGCACAATTTCTCTTATTTTCTCCTCCCATCTCTTTATTGGCTTCCCTTGCGGTTTTTTCCTACATAATTCATTTCTATAATTTTCTTCGGTATCTTATCCTTTACCATCCTTATTACCTGCCCATACAATCTCAGTACTGCTTCCTCTAATAAATCAATTAAGTTATAAATGCCAATCTGGGCATGATAATTTAACCTGGGAACCTTAGCTTTGCTCAGGAATTATCTATCATTGAACCATCCTGCTTCACCTTGTATCCAGTGCAATCTTTCACTTAAATGAAATAATTCAAACTATCAAGACTGATCCTGTAGATAACCATAATCCATTTACCTATGAGTTTGTGATAAACAATAGTATACTCTTGTGCTGGTCTTGTTTTAAGAGATTCGGGCACGGGTTCAGGATTTTTAGATAAGATGAATAGTATATTAAACAAACTGTAATATTACTAAGTTCTTAAATATAAATTTACAGGTCTAACATGATCATTTTTGTGTATTTGTATGAAACTTGTTTTATATTAGACCAGCAGTTTGATCCGTTCTTAAAACAGTTAAGCAACATCAAATTTATGTCAAATTAGAACTTTCAACATCCCGCTATCTACTTTTTGGTGGTTCCTAGTTATACAATCCTAATTTTACTATTGCAATCCCAAACCAATCATGATAATTAATGAATTAAAATAAATTAAATATTTAAAACAAATTACTAACTTGTTCACAAACTGAGTGCACAAACAAACACAATCTATTAACAACTTAATCTTTACCTAAGCACGATTATAAAATAAAATAATCAAACAAATATATTGCTAGATACTTATTCTCAGTAAAATAGCATCAAAGTTCACCAAAGAACATAAATACATAATATAATCTGCTACAGAAACATCGATAATAAGCATCATAGCTAGCCAAAGAAAATAACCGTTCACTGAGCTACGCCACCAGAACTTGTTTATTTTAGTTATTATGTCACTGATATAAAGGCTTTAATTAATCCTTCGAGTTTTATTGCAACGCTAATGACTCTCCTTTTAAGAAAAGTTTTAGTTTTTGTATTCGTTTATTTTAAGTTTAATTTTGTTTGCCATACAAAATTAGTTACTACACTCCCCTTTTGAAATTTTAAGATGTATTTAGTTATATTATATAATTTATTTAATTGCTTGCTTGCCAAATTTAAATTTTAAATCATACTAAAAAGTAATGTTCTATGTTAGTTTTATCTATTTCAAGCTCTTACATTTACCGAGATTACATTTTGAAGTTCCATATATTCAGACGTTATTCGGCTCTCCGGGAATGCTTATTGACGTTCATGCCAAATTTCTATTCTATATCACATCAAAAAGGGTTTTATAATAGTTTTTGAAAATTGAGGGTACACCCCTACCCCACTTGACCATTTACTGCATCTTCAAATCGAAATTTTAAGGATCGGAACTTATATGGTTGTTTGGGGGTTCTTATAGCCGCTTTACAAATTTGAATCTTCTACCACACTGAAAATTAATTTATTATTTAAGTTTAGGGTATTTAGAGATTCCCAATTCACAATCCCTCTTTTTAGATACCAAATATTTAACACATATTCTGTTATTGGGTAATTTCTCTACATTCATTTCAAATTGCAGATATCTGTATCACTTAAACAATTAGTTTCTTTTTACTTTCCCCTTTCATCCTTCTACTTATTTTTTTATCCATTTAAATTCTTCAACCTTTTATGTTTATTTGGAGTGGTCTCTATATATTTTTGTCAAATTTCAATTTTCTACCACACACGAAAGCAGTTTATATTAGTTTTGGAAATTGAAAGCTCCACATTTAAACTCTAATATTTATAAATATATGATTTTAAAATAAATAGGTTTAACTGGAGTACTCCTTCTAATTGCCTGTTCACTACTTTTTTTAAAATTTTTAACCTGCAACTCCTTTTCTCCTTTTTACTTTTATAAATTTTCAATTTTAAGATTTATTTGGTCATCTGGAGCTGTCTCTTTACCTGTCTGCCAAATTTTAATTTTCTACGTCAACTTAAAAAGTTATTTTTATAACTGTAAACCCACAATTTCCTGAAACCCCATTTTGAAATCTCCCAAATTAAAATATTTCTAGTTATAAAGGGAAATCCCGGTATCTTCCTGCTAAGCAAAATCTCCATTTTCTAGGCCAATTTATTGAAAGGAACTATCTTTTTGAATTCCCAGGCTCAACATCCGCTAGGTAAAAATATACATAAGTGAATTTTGAAAACTTTGAATCCCTCTTTTCCACACCTTAGAGTTCAAATTTCTCAAAACCCTTTTTTTTTTCTTGCCTTGGGCCTAACCTTCAAGAAAATTTTTAATCTTACAGACCTTATCACGAGTGAGTGAACGATTGACAGGGCTTTAGCTTATATTAAGTACATTGCAAGTATCGGCTTAAAAATGTCTACGTATTTGATTAATTAACAATCATACAATAACTGTAGTGATGCATGCAGTCAAATTTGCTGATAAAACTCCATAGCTCTGGACATATGGCCTTTACGAAAGGAACGCTTACAGATATAATGCATCGAAGCCTCATAAGTGGTGTTTTCACGTGGAATATGCACCTTACATAGTAGTATTCCAAAAAGGGATAAAGTGAGTTCTCGCAAAAAAAATATGGGAATATGGCCTTTTTGAAATGACTGAGTCGATTAAAATAATAAAAAAATGTAGGTAGTGTATACAAATATTCTGCTGAACAGTAGTTCAAACATTTATTTTCAAGCCAATATTTGCATTCATAAAAATGGAATATCTCGATAAGTGAAAGAGGACTAAATTAAAAATATAACTATTTACATTTTTTTATTCAAGGCTAAAAATATGTTCAAAACACGCACGTTTATGCTATAAATATTTAAATGAATGCAATACTCTTAAAAAAAAGTACTATGCTTCCACAACAATAATTGCATTCGCAAACAAAATAATAAATAATGCAAAATAATATTCACACATAATTACACCTTATAATTCCCACCGTAGTGGTATTTGATCTGCACAGACTATATTCACATTACCCACTCATGTCCACTCTCACACATTTATAGAGCGTGTGTATATGTGTGTGTGTGCTTCCACGTTCACGTATATGTGCGTATGCGTTCTACACGCGTGATACATCCTTTTGCAACGAGCAAGGGAGATAGGATGAAAAAAAGTACTAGAGCACCCCTATACACGGATGATCAGTTATTCGCTATGGACCCCTTTGCTTTTCCCAGAGTCACCCCATGAGCGCACCCCCTTCCCCTATTTTATCTTCCATCCCCCTCCACCAAAACCTCACCCACGCAATTCGCTGTACCTCACACCCTAAAACCATCTCTTCTGGACTCAGAAGAGAGAAAAAAAAAACTACATTTGGTGGAAATATTGTGAACAGTTCGTTTAACAACAGAAATAGCCTTCAGGTGGTCTAAGAATAAAAATGATGCTGATGGGAATACTGAGTATAAAAAAATACACTGATAAAAAAAATATCGGATATATTCGCAATCCGTTATCCAACACTTGGAAATAACAGGGAAATTATTATTGTTCATTCATCAGCAGCAACCATAAAGAAATATTAAAAAAGTTATCCAACACTTGAAAATAACAGGGAAATTATTATTGTTCATTCATCAGCAGCAACCATAAAGAAATATTAAAAATAATTACAAATCGGGTACAAATAATTCTAAAAATATTAACTAACAATTTTTTCTTTCACTTTGCCTTATTATCAGTATGGGCACTCTTTATTTAATTACAATAATAGGGCGGAAAGGAAGAACATTTAATAAACAATATTACACGCTTAGTTGGTCACGTGGTCTAACGCGCTACTCTCGCAATAGACTAGACTGCCGATGATGAGGAGATCGAGGTTTGAATCTCGGTAAGGTGTATCGAGGGCGGTTTTTCAAAAATGTTTTTCCACTCTTCCGCCATGAAAATGCCGATATACTTCATCTAAATATTACCTTCCTAATCCATAAAACCATTAGCGTAACTAGTACATAATCGTATAACTGAACGGGTAGTAATACGTGTTTCTAAAATAAACCTCTGTTTGAATTGCATACCATAAACTTACTCATGTTTATTAAAACTTTTTTTAAATTGTTTAGTTTGAAAATGTAACCGCCTCTGCGGTCATTTGGTCAAAGTACCTGGCTACAGACACAGAGGTCCCAGCTTCGGTCCTCAATGCTTCCAGATTGATTTTTTTTTAAGCAAAGGGTATTTAATGGGATCAACGCACAATCTTGATGACAAATAAGGATCTACTTAAATTTATTATTATTATTATTATTATTATTATTATTAAGGTGGAGGCCTGGCATTCCTCACATTCACAAGATGTCTTGTCAGAGGTGAAGGAAGGGTTTGCTAATCAGATAAATTTTTGCCGGGACCTAGGATTGAACCCCGGCCGCAGCTACTTTAATAAAGTAAAATAACGGTTCTGGTCTAGAAAACTGTGTCGTTGAGCTAACAACATTAAACCCTAAACACGCAGAAATTTCCATTATCTTCGCCAGTAGAAAGCGGCTGATCCGTCGGTATGGATCGATTGTGGACTGATGCTATAGAGTTGTTTTTGGTTGAATACGAGCACGAGTTATGTATTTATAAATGCGATCATACGTTCAGACTCCTTTTTTCAAAGCCAACACTAACAAAGAGTATATCGAGACTTTGTTACTTTATCTCCTCCAGACAAGACCTAGATATGTGTTGTTATCCTTATTAAGGTGGGGAAGAATGGAGCGCAAGTATTTTTACAGTTTTTATAGAATTGAAATTTGTTGGCCAAAATAAATAAAATCTTTCTCCAGTAGCAACATAGAGTTTAGTTTTCTGCACAAGCTAATATCAACAGATCTTGAATATCTGTCAAGGGTGTTGTGGAATTTTGTCAAAACTTCTTCTCCTTATTTAAAAAGTTTTGACAAAATTCCAGGATACACTTACCAGATATTCAAGATCTGTTGATATTAGCAACTGCAGAAAACTAAACTCCATGTTGATACTGGAGAAGTATTTAATTTATTTAGGGCAAAAAAATGTAATGCTTTAAAACTGTAAAAATACTTGCGCTCCCTTCTGCCACACCTTGAGTGTGTAAATAGTTTAGGTTTGTTAATTAATGTCTAGAAAGTACAAATGATTTCCGCCATATGTCACTTTCTTGCTTCTAATTTTCAGTGAAAAGGAAAAATTCATAGATCGCTCAATCGACAGAGTGATCAGAGCGCAAAACCAGATGAACAGGGTTCAAATCCCGATCCAGGTGTATTTTCTATATTCACATTATATTATAGCCTATAGGTTAATACATGTAAACACTTGCGTACTACAAGTTAGTGGCCTTGTTCCTACTCTCTTCCTTATCTAATTTAAAGATCTAAGCAAACTTAAACACGGTAGTAATTTAACAAATCACGTGTAAATACAGAAACCACTATAGTGCATATGCAATAAAACCTGAATAATCTAAACAAATATTTAATAACCAACAAATTGATAGCTAATACGAGAAAAACCAATTACATACTATTATCCTCACAAATAATAAATATATGTTATACATTATTTGTTTAAGTTACTACTTTGAGAACTTTTTTAAAATAATAACTCTGTGTAACTATGAGAATTAACTTTTAGCACAATTCAAAAAGGTTCTACAGAAACACACCATTAAAAATAAACTATGAACTGAGGGCACCATATCCTACTTTCCTACAAATCTTCTCCAATATTCCATATTATTTCAGAAAAAATATATTATCGTTTTACTTTCTAGCTCAATCATTTTTATTTCTTCATACTGTGTTAATAAGCTTAGAATCGCATCGGTGGGCACCAAGGACGGATCCACAGGGGTGGGGGGAAGGATGGAATCTCCCCCCTAATTGATAAGGCGAGACGTCTGAGTGGATCAACGGGAAAGGCGGCATGAAAAGAGCCAAACAAACGAACACGTATTTATAATATTGCGGGAGAATTCAGATTAAAGTATTTCAAAGAGTGTTAAGGGTAACTGGTAATATCACCATTCCATCTAATCAAAACATATCTGAGGACAGATTTGGTGCAACGCAGCCTTGTTGGCTTAGTTCTTCTGAACAACAAGTAAATGAGCGGTTTGTCAAAACTAGCAAAAACAAAATAGTCATTGAACCTACATTTTAAAAAATATTATAATTTTTTTTATAAATAAGAATTTATTTTATTTATATTGACATTTATTTTTATCTTATTTCCAGAAAAATAGGATGACCTTAAAAAGCACTTTTTGAGAATTAAATTTAGAAATTTCTGGTAGAGGATACCTCTCCCCCTTTAAACCTGGGGGTATTCCATATGCCGTATCCCAGACCCCCTGGTAAAAGTCCCCCGTCCTCATTTAATAACTCCCTGGTAAGACTCCTCCTTCTCAGATATAGCCTCAACTTGTTTGTTCTAGAAAATAAGGTATGAAGATGACAGGCTACATTTCACACACACTTGGTTCATATATTAAAGGATTTCATACTTAATTTTCCGTGTGGTGAACTTAGTGTAAACAAAAGAACATCATCTGCAAGCCAAATATTTGTTTTTTACTACATCGTAGAATCTGGCCCTAAGGGATCTGGAAGAACAAATATAAATTTTCCTTGCTATGTAATAAAAGAGGTTCCCCAAATTGATAATTCATTTCTCGTGTTTTGGTGCCCACCAATTAAACTATGTGGGGTCTAACTGTTTGTGAAGGCCAGCCTCTTGTTCTATTGATCAGTGCCTCTGGTTAACTATCTAGAAGTCTAGGGTTCGGTTCCCGGTGGTGTCATAGATATTTTTCCCGAAAGGGGAACTGTCCCTATGGCCACCAAGATCTGGTTAACTTTAAGTTAGGTTTAAGATCTACACTGGCTACAAACCTTCATAATCACTATCGTCATCTCATTGTGGTTATGACATGTAGACAACCTCCACGGTATAGGCCTACCATGGGCAACGTTCTGTTACAACAAAGTGGTCAAAATTCTACATACACGGTGACTGAACTACTTACTCCATGGCTCACTGTCAATATCAATATGCCATACTCTAAATAATAAAAAGAAAAGAAAATTGTTTGGGAATATTATTCAACATGAGTATTTACACTACCTCAGAGATGACCACATGAGGGTTGAGGGTAAGAGTGGAGAAGAGATGGTTCTTGAGTGGTGAGGATTGGGTTCAATAACTGAACAAATGGGCTGATGGAATCTTTTTTTCGTTGTCATTCATGATTCCCTCTTGAGAATAATAATGGAGTTTCTTTCTCATCCTTCTCCCCTAATTTATATTGGGTAATTGCTGGTTAGTATATAGTTACACAGTAACATTATAAATACAGATATATTGTAACAAGAATAGATATGGACATGCACTATTTTTGTAGTTTCGTTTTTAGGAAGTATTGCAATGATAACATTGTCGATTGATTGGTGTTGATGAGTTTTTTGGGGAACTTTATTGGGGATTGGTTGAATTTGGAGATTACTGAAAATTTCTACATAGTATTTTTTATTTTTTTATCAAGGCCGTTTATATATATATACACCTAAGGTAGAACTAGCTAACTCATTCACCGTATTTTCCCAACTCTTTAGCCTATAAACTCGAAATTTTGCCTGAAAGTTCCTTTTAAACCATAGGCAAGATATAAGACGGGGTTTTGTAAAATTTCTCCTCTAAAGGGTGTAAAAGCGTAGTTGAATGTTTACAAAATTCTTTGATATATCTTTTGAAACAGCAGAGGTAAAGCCTTGAATTTTTTTAAATGAAGGCTTCTTTCTAGAATTGTGTGAAAATTTGAGTTTTTTTTCTTTCATTTATTCACCTAGAAAGTAAAAAGGTGTGAGACTCACTTACTTACTTTTAATCGTATTTATCCAACCCTTGGGCCTGCAAAAATCAAATTTTGTTGGTCGGAAAGATAGCCAAATTGCCCTAAGCAATCAGAAAAGTTTACAATTGGGAAATTTCAAAATTATATTTCAGGAAATGGGAAGCCTATAATTAGAAACAAATTTTTATATAAGTTAGAAAGTTAAAATTTGGCAGAGACAACTCCAGTTAACTAAATATATTCAAAACTTTGAAATTTCTACGAGTTAATTGGAGAAAAGAAGGTAGGTAAGAGTGGCCTCAAATCCTGAAAAATTAATAGTAAACAACTATTTCTCAATGTAGTAAAAAAATTAAATTTAGAAGGAATGTGGTAAAAAGATCACTACAAATAAATATTGAGGGCTGAAAATGTTAAATTTTTAATTGTGACTTTGGAAAAGAGAGTGCAAATAGACATAAAAAAAATTTAGCTGTGGTATAACATTTAAATCTTTAAGGCAAGTAGAAGGAGAACTCCAGTTAACCATGTTCGTCTTAAAATCCAAATTTTCTTAAGAAGGATTTGTTTAGATGAGGAGTATGAAACCTACGTTTCCTACCAGAAGCTTTAACTATTTAATCTTTCACTTTTCCACTCATTTTTAGAAAATATTAAGTGTAGATACAATAAAATATTCCAATAACTAAAGATAAAAAACACTTCAGTTTATACAAGGTTGACAGTCAGCACCACTGTGCAATATCTCGAAGTGTTTGTTCGTCAACCAGTATACCAAGTCCGGATTCTGTATACAAAAGCCGAACGTATGATGTCATAATACCACCAACTCACCTGTATCAAAATCTCGTTATTTTAGACAATCCTAAAATATAAATAGCTAGTGGGGTTTTCAGTTCCCTTAATCTTGATTGTGAATAAACCAAATTCATATTTCCATAATTTTAGACATAGAAAACTTATCTTTTAACTAATAAAAAATATGTCTACATGTCTTCCTTAGTTACTAATGCTAATTATTAGTTGAATTGTATTTAAAATCCACTCTCTTTTCTAATCTACTTATTCTGTATTAGTCTTAGCCTTATTCATTATTTGACCAGTAAGTTGTTGATAATGTAAATGAAATGTAAAACTCAGAATATACATAACAATATTTTTACTGGTAGTTTTATATGAGTCTGAAATGTGGTCTATTACCTTATATGACGAAAAAAGTTTAGGGGCTTATGAATATATTTTCATCCAACAAAGGAATGAGGATACAAGGTAGTGGAGGAGGTTACAAAATTATGAATGACATAAACTTTACTTATCCTAAGATATTGTTGATATAGGCAAGTCTCTTAGAATACTGTGGATAGGACACTCACCACTAATGGGAAAATTTAGAACATTGTTTAGAGTATTGACCGACAAACCCAATGGGAGAGACCATTGCGAAGACTTAGACACAAATGTGAAGATGGCAAATATAATGTACTTGAAAGAGATATGGTGTAATGAGGTGGACTGGATAAAACTAGCTCAATAATTATAGGGGTAGGTGGACCTATTTTTGTGAGTGCGGCAATGAACTTTTGAATTTCTAATGATGTAGCGTAGGTAAGTCTTTTTTAAATTATTATTATGATACAAATGGTTTCCACGACTGTTGGGCAGAATTATGATAGCAAATATAAATTGTAGAAGTAAAAGTAACAACAGTACGTCTAGTAGCGGTGACAATGTAGGGTTGTAGTAATATAATATCATAACCTCACGTGAACTCGTGCTAAGCTCGCTAGGGTCATACATTCCTCCTTGTTTTGCCCTCATCCCCATTCCATTTTCCTCTTTTGTGTGCGGGACAGAAGTATCCGAGGTGGCACAACTTCACTTCGCCTCGTACACTTCAGAAGTCCTGAAAGGATCCTGTGACAAAGAAACTCCGCATCAGAGAAACACAACACAAAGTAGCGTAACGTGCAGCCAAGCTATACGATAGTATTGTGTGTGGATGACCGCACTGAGATCATAATAACCAGCCAGTAAGGGGGTGAACTTTGTACTTTTGCCAGCTAAGTAACAAGTACAGTTGGACCTCCTCCTGCGCATGCGCAGTTCATTTGCATGATATTTTTTTAACAGAGGAGTAAGGGAAGGGGGAAGGGAACATGGGTTAGGCTATGTATTTTACTAGTTTTTCTGACAGAAAACATTTTGGACAAAATAAATAAAGTGGATATCTAGACTTATCTTTATTTTCTCTAAATGGGAATCTCACCAGTTCTTGAATATGTGTCATAGGCATCTATAAATTTATCCAGAACTTTTTCTCTTAATTTTAAAAGTTTCTCATAAAATACCACTACAATCTACGTATCTACTGTATCCAGGCACGCCAGGTGATTAAAACTGTGCCCTGTAACAGGGATGATGCATATGGAATATTATTTAGCCATACAACTGACTAAAGTCATTATTTGTCCAAATTAAAATTGGTCTTTCCAGATTTCTCAAGGTATGTACAGCTTACGTTTTATTTGCCATATTGCCTGTGATTACTGTGACAGCTGAGAGATAATTTTCAAAACCAATAATAAGATATAAAGATAAGAGTAATAAGATATATTTTACAAGTGCATTGCCACAGGAGTGACTCACTGGACTTTCTATTTAAGTAGTGTAAACGACACAATTCAGGAAACAGGCATTGATCTGATTTCT
>CABFOV010001118.1:0-25307 GCA_902141375.1 Timema poppense
TGAGAGGGGTGGAAGGTGACACAGGATCTTAGGTCCAAGGAGTTGGAGAGGAGGGGAATTTTAAGACTTAAATATTGGATATGCAACATTAACTCCGACTGTGGGTACCTGCTTCTCACGTTAGACTAGACTTTCAATAACAGGGATATTGAGGCTCGAAACCCAGTCGGGTGTACTGAGGGTGATTTTTCCCAAAATGATTTTCCACCCTCACTCCACTCAAACAAGGGTACACTTCCTTTAAGTTCAAGCATACTTATATCTAACTCAATTGCATAGCTAGTACATAATGCGTATAGCCTGAACAGGTAGTAAGACTTGGTGTAAATAATTTAAAAAAACTCCTTCATCTGTGGTCAAGTACGTTAAAATTCTATACAAAAAGTACTTTTCTTTAGTGATTTTTCTTGCGGTTTTTATAAGAAGATCGTTGCTCTTTTAAATAAATTAATCAGAAACATATTTTAAGACGTATATTTAAGGTCAAACAATGTGTTTAGTTATTCCTTATATTAAACATGACACATTTATTTTCTGTGTGTACATACACATAATTAATATTTTAAAATCCGCAATGATGAGTACCAGTCTCATCCACTTTGGTTTTCCGGTGATTTAGTGGTCAGGGATAGAATCTCGCTTACTATATTAAAGGTGTTATTTTCCTCATTTGATTTCCAGTCCTTTCTTCACGCATATCTGGGTACACTTCCTAAACATGATAGATTATTCATCTTGATCATTATGCTAAATATGCGGATATCCCTAACGCGTAAGACGCAGAGAGAATACAGTTTTTTGTATCACGGCATCATACTAACTGATCAGGTTATACGCATATATGATGCTAATTACTCTAATGGGCTAGGAATGATGAAGGAAATATTTTATATGTAATAACCTGCATTTGAGTGGAAGGAGAGTGGGAAACCATGTAGGGAAAACCCCTCTCAGTAGATCTGACCAAGATTCGAACACAATCTCACCATTTTCAGCAAGCCAATCCAACATGAGGGTGACGTCTTACGGATGACACCATTCGGTCACTGAAGCGGGTACAGTGTAACAATCCATAAGGGTAGTGCCACAAAGTAATATATCACCATTCGCCTGGTGGTAAATGAAAAATCCTAATTTATATTAATAAAATGGAGAGCTTGTTTGTGTGTTTGTTTGTCATGAGCATTGAACGGTATCTACCACCCGCAGAGGTCTGGAATTTAAATATTAGTAGCCCCTGTGCAGAAACATGTGTACCTTGAAACAGGAATTTTAAAACTAGGATTTGATTTTTATAAATTAATTAAAAACTGGGTCGGAATAATTGAAACTAATTTTTATTCCATATGTTTGAAGCAAAGAAGAGCGTTGGGGCTAACCACGGGTAACGCGATTTAACACCCTTAATTCGAGCAAATAGGAACAAGCTCAGGCATACCGGAGTTGAGTCAGGCGTTCTAACCTGTTGACTAACTTTACCAGCTATTTATTGAATTAAAATGAACCTGAGGCTTTAGTTAACCAATTAGAGCGCCTGACACAATTCAGGAATTCCAGAGCCTCATCCAGTTGGCCGGCAACAAGGGTGTTTTCTCAGTGACGTTATTATCGATTGCATACAACTTCACCTAATGTCCAGTCATACTTTTAAAATACTGTATCGGGTCTGCCTCTTACTACCCATCCAGGATATCCGCACTTTTACACTAATGATGAAGTTTATTATTATTATTATTATTATTATTATTATTATCACCGCGTCTTACTACCCGTTCGGGTTATACACACTTACGCTAATGTGTAATGGTAGGGTGATTGTGAGATGAAATGAAGGACCTACAGTTTAACGTGGAATCCGAACCACGGTGGGGGCCTGGAATTCCCCACATTCACAAGATGTCTTGTCAGAGGTGAAGGAGGGGTTTGGTAATCAGATAAATCTGTGCCGGGACTGAGGATTGAACCCTGGCCGCCATCATAGAAGTCCGACACCTTACCCCTTGACCGCCAGGTAACCAATGATGAAGTTGAGGAAGGTAGAATTTAGAGGACGTTAATCCGTATTTGTGTGGCTTGAAAGCCGTTAAAAAACAAACTAGTGTGGGGGTCTAGTATAGTATTCAAATATTTAATTATCTTTGCTACCTTTCATGGTGTGTCAGAGAGAGTATTTTGGATGGTGATGTAAGATAAGTCAGGAATTGTAGATCTACATGTTTGTGCTAATTGAAGCTCATTAACCGATGACTTCTGCCACTACGTTTAATATCGGCATAGAACCGTGGATCTTAGAGCCGAGACTATAAAGCAAATTCGGATGACAACAGTTCACTCCATGCATAATCTATGCATCTAAAAACCATTGTTGTCCGAATGAGCTTTATAATCTCAGTACTTTTTATTTTTTTTAAATTCACGAACCCCTTTAAGAAGAGACTTACAAAATCCATACACCCTCGCCCCATAGAAATGCACATAAACACTTCCACACAAGATTTTGCATACATTTTAGAAAAGGGAAACAAATCCAAATTGTGTACTAGTTTTTATTGCATCTCTTATCAACGGCCAACTATTATAGATGTTATTGCGTGGCAACTACTAAAAATTGTATGTTTTTTGACGCACGAATGCATATCAATGGTCCCCCTAGGGGTCCACGGACCACAGTTTAAGAACTCCTAGTACATAGTGAGGTCGTTACGACCACTTCATTAACACAAGGGAACGCATAGTTTAATATTCACCATAATTTCTGACCGCTACGGGCAATCGGAATAACATTGCAAGTTCTAAATTATTTATTTATTATATTCCAATCACTTACTTATGGCGTTAGGAACTCGAAAGTTCATTGCCGCACTTACAAAAGTACGCCACATAGCTCATCTTAAGCTAGCTTTATCCAACCCCCATTGGGACACCCTATCTCTTTCAGGTTTATTCTAATGTGATCCTCCCATCTACGCCTTGGTCTTTCCAATGGTATTTCCCAATTGGGTTTGCCAGTAAGTACCCTGAACAATGTTCTAGAATATACCATTCATTTTCATGTCCTACCTTCATAATAACATACTATAAGGCTAGCACAAACATTTATGGAGAAAGGGAACCTCCTTGTGTCAATCCACCTTAATTAGCTTGACAGGATTTTTGGGTATCCAAAACTTAACTCAAATTTCACATATATAATTTCTTTTAACTGAATCATAGGCCTTTTTAAAATCTATGTATAGTTGATGAACCATTATATTGTATCCCCACTTTTTTTCTAGCCCAAATATTTGCCAATATAATTATTCCGTACTTATACTGTTTTTAATAAACTTTATCTAAAGTCCAATACCTACTTATGTTTCTTAATTCTATTTCATGATTTAAAGTATAGGATCAGGCAGGCTTTTTCTGCTCAAGCCCTGAGATGATCTAGATATCCGTACATCACGAGAAACGAACCAAGAATCTCCAATCAACAGAGAATATCGGGGCCTTATATACCTGGGAGGTAGCCGAAGTCTCAGAAAAGTTCACACGCAAGGTGGAAGTGTGATATTAGTTTTATTATAAGTTCTGGCTTAGGCTTATCTAGAACTCGAATCAAAACGAGTTACAGATTAATAAATTAATCACATTTTAAATAAAATTATGAATTTCACTTCAATTTATTAAAAAAAATATTTTACAATTCAAATTATCTAAATTTATTTTTCAAATACACATCTGAATCATGTTCCAACCATTGATAGGTGAGTTTATGATGTTTGGTTACAAAAATGGATTTTTTCTTACTCTATTGATGAATTCAATTTGATAATAAGTTAACAGGTATGAGGAGTATTTTTGTCTAGTTTTAATCTAATAGCTTGCAGCCAGAGGTAGGCTTTTCTGTGGTGCAAACATCTTTGGAAATGTCGAAGTAGGTTGATGGAGGGCAGGGAAGAAGCACAGCGGTACTGTTGGCGGTACACTCATAGAAAGATGCGCAGTCCTCTGAGTTCTGGTAGTAAACGGTAGTGGATGTGTTATCCTGTGATGTTGGGCACTGGAAGCCATCATCTTGTTGGAGAGTTCTGGCGTCAGTCTGCACGTAGAACGAGACGGCGCAGAACAGAGCAAGTGCCAACGCGATTCTTAGGGGAGTTCCTGAAATAATACATCGAGCGCTATTTTAATTGAGATATTCATGGACACACACTTTCTAAGGGGAGTTCCTGAAATAATACACCGAGCGCTATTTTAATTGAGATATTCATGGACACACACTTTCTAAATATTCCAATACAAAACCCTACTTAAAAACTAACAATTTAAAACAACGGACAACGTGCTACAAAATAATGCTTTCGTCAACTCTTGTGGATCATAAATTGTCCTTATTGCTTAATCTAATGAGGAGGGTATAAAAGAGGAAATAACCCATATTAATACGTAGGAATGGTAGGAAATCCGTAGTAAATGGGGCGTTCAAGTTCAATGTGAATCTAATTCCTAGGTCAGCCCAGTCACTGCTCCATTTAAACTTATAGTATCGGGATAATATCTATACATTATTTATATATTAGTCCATTTAAATCAAGCAGAGCGCTATTAGCACCTGGGACTGCACTATTAGTGAATTTTGAAATACTCGTGCCTCATAATTATGATGTAGGCCCTACCTCGTAAGGACTAAGATATTTCGAGCTAACAAGATCTCAAAAGAAGACTAAGAAGCCATGATTTCTAGACATTTCACTACTCGTTCAGGCTATCAGAATATTTACACTAAGATAATTGGGACGAGAATGGTAGAAATTAAAAGAAATATGCCAGAATTTGTGTGCAGGGAAAGTGGTAGACCATTTTAGAATAACTACTTCAGTAAACTAGGCCAGGATTTGAGCCCCGACCTCCACGTTCCCGGCAAACCAGACAGGATGAGGCAGACGTGTAGCAATGTTGGTTTGCTCTCAGTTAAAGGTCACCAGAACATTAGTCGCTCCAGGTCATATGTGCCACATTATGGAAAAAAAACCAGAGCATTTAAAATCAGGACGTTCCAACATTTCATGACTCGCAGGCCAATATGCATAGTGTAACTAACATAGCGAATCGTATGAAAAAATAAAAAGTAATGATATTGGTAAAATCAAGTATTATTTTCAGTTTGTAGAACAAGCAAACTTAGAATCAGTTTAATGTATAATATAGTAGTATTATGACTATACCAATATAATTAATGAGAAGACTGAGCCTATTTCTGCGGAGTGAGGTGTTTGTGAATGTAGATCTGTTACATATTTTTAATAATCTATTTAAAAACAACTTTGAGATTGGTGGGCCCGAAGAAAATAGGTCGCTCACCATTGGTTTTTATCACACTGTTCTTTATTAATAAAAATTTTCATCATATTAAGAAGATAAACAACTGTCTCTTAGTTAAACTTAGTCGGTGACCTGGCGGTCTAGGGGTAAGGTGTCAGACTTCTATGCTGGCAGCCGGGGTTCGATCCTCGGTCCCGGAAAAGATTTATCTGATTACCAAACCCTTCCTTCACTTCTGACAAGACGTGTATTAATCACAACTTGTGAATGTGAGGAATGCCAGGCCTCCACCGTGGTTCGGATTCCACGTTAAACTGTAGGTCCTTCATTTCATCTCACAATCACCCTACCATTACACATTAGCGTAAGTGCGTATAACCCGAACGGGTAGTAAGACGCGGTGCTAATAATAATAATAATAATAATATTAAATTTAATTTAGCGTTTACTTTACACTTTACATCCATTACTGTTTCCAGCCTATGCTCAGGATCAGTTTTGTATTCAAGCCATATATTTTCAGCTACCTGTTTGATAGGACTGTCATAGCTTCATATGCCTTGTGATCTAACTTAATACTAGTACAGACACAACTTACAGTTCCCGGTCGTTAATTTTTAACTATGAAAGTGTAAGCCCATATTTCACCAATGATCAATTTATGGCCATGCCGGGAATCGAACCGGGACCCAGTAGACAAACGCGCTACCGACTGACTAAGGTGTCGGATAATTTAGAGTGAATCTAATATTTAAATACGATTAGTATCATCTACTTACCAGACATGTTAAGAATTTGTTCAGAGAAAATGTGTTTAAAATTCAAGTATCTACCCAATTCTATTATGAATTGAAAGAAAGCTACTGATGAAAAAACTTTGAAACATCGGCCTTATAAATCCCGAGGCCACATCCAATCAATGGATTGATAATACCAAAGAGATAAGTTTGAAGATCAGTATTCTCTGTAATGCAATCAAATCAATTGTCTGTCTGATTAAATTATTTGAAGTGTGTCTAAAAAAAGTCTCATCAATGTTACATTTATCTGATTACAAAGTGTTAACCTTACTTCTAAATACGTCATAACCGATTTGAGTAACTTTCATATTTTTAAAAAACAAATTGCATTAATTCTTTGTTAAACTAATCTAACTTTAAAGCTAAATATTCATTTTGATGTTAGAAAACTATTGACAATATCACGTCTATAGTAAAGAAATATTATGATCGCAAAACTGTTAATTTTTCAAATGATTTGATCTGTTTATAATCTGCCTTATAATTTTATTATTTAGATTCTGGTGGAGTTGAGAATGTTTATTTGTCTAAGTCAAGAAATCACGTGTCTCTATCACTAAGAGAAACACTTTTTTTCAAATATACTTTTATAATCTATATCTCTACTACTTATAAAATAAAGTGTCGGTCTGTATTGTTGTATGTCTGTTGCCTAAGATCTCTGGAACCGCTTAACTGATTGCGATACATTTCTTTTATATTAGGGGTCTATATAGATTTTTACCGGAAAGGTTTTAGGCTATTGATCCAACGAATTAAATCAAATAAATTTGATGTTTCTCTATGATTTTGTCTTTAAACGTGTGATCAATAAAGAATTCGCTTATTGAATGTAGAAATCATATTTTTGTGTGTGTAACTTGATCGCCAAGTCCAGAGAGTAAAAATTATTACAGAATTCATTTCAATGGTAAATCAAAAGATAAATCATATTTTAGTTTAGTTGGTTGTTATGAATCCACAGATCCTTATAAAGTATAGTTTCTATACTTATATCATCTCCTAAAACTAGAAAACTTCTTTTTAGAACCACTGAATATGTTTTAATGCGATTTTTTTAATGTTATGTTAAATTTATTTATAAAATTTATAAACCATTTAAAATTATCTTTGTCTTCGAGGAGCTGAGAAATGCATTAAAGGCAATGCAATTGTTTTATACTGTACACGGCGGAATTTTATAAACCAGGGTTGCCATAGGTGCATACATTGTTATGATGCCAGGGAAAAAAAAAAATCAGACACGACAATATAAATTTAGTAATAAGTTTGGAGATTCTCGATTAAAACATCAACCTACAACTGCATACAAATGTAACTAAACATAAAATACACGGTCGATACAGACGTTTGAATCGATCGTTTGTGTGCATGCAGCAAAAACTATAACTGATATCCCAAAGATTGTTCGATTCCCACATGAATGTGTCGCTGTGCGGTTTCGTCAAATCCATTAGGCATTATACTGCGTTTCAAACTGCTCTAGGATTGAGGTTAGCTCAGCCGAAATGGGGAGTGGAGGCACGCCACATGCTCGACCAATCCGTGAAGGGTAGTTGTCATAGCAACCGATAAACGTTGCCAGATTCCTTGGCAGTCACTGAGTATGCTCACATAGTAGTGACAAGCAAACTCCCAATATATATGGCAGCTATACTCCCCAGACTACCCACTACGAGGATCCTAAAGCAGTTTAAATCGAAGTATAGGTAAGTATATAACTTTAGTAAATCAATAATGGCAGTGATAAGGGACGTTTAGTATTAATTTGTGCAATGAGGGAAACAATAATTTCAGTTAGGATTATTCACGCCGTTATGAATTTAGCTGTACAACTTGAAAATGAACTATGCGAAAAATTTTCCGCAAGTAAAGCCACTGACGTCACTAACAACTCTTATGGCACACCATTAACAATCTTCTTCAAACTGTGCGTTGAAGATCCGTTTGCGAAGAGGCCTACTTACAATGAGGCTGCTTCATATAATGCTTGGAAATTTAAGAACATTGTCTCGCCCACAGGAAAAGCATGTCAGAAGATATTGAACATAGTAACAGAACAGATCAATCGGTAGACAATTTGGATTTAAATTAATATATTTTTAATGCAGGTTATACCAAACCAACTAAATTGTAAGTTATTTCCCAGCCAAGACTGTGAAGGACTTGGGTCTTCTTCTACCTGGAAATTCGTATGGATTTATATTCTATATAAACTATATGAGAGAAACGACAAGCAACCAGCCTTTTTCTATTATAAACTTTGAAAACAAACAAGTCTCTATTGAACACAGAACAACTTAACGTAACATAAAATTATCATAGAGCATTCAAGATCCAGTAGGAAAAGTGTCTTCTAAGATGCTCCTGGAGTTAAAGGAAATATTTATATAATTAATTTAATTCAGGTTTGAAGGACATTTTGAAGAAAATCAGTGCATGCAACATTTGGGAATAGTCGCTAATTGGTTAGAAGGGACAGAACAGTGCATCCGACATTTAAATTACCTTTACATCTTTTTTACGACCAAATTGCCTTGTGGAACATATTCAAGCAAAGTTTGACATCAAAATTACTGAAAATTTGTTCTATTATTATATTATGGAATGATTGTACAATGTTAAATAAAACCTCGATTGAAGATAAAGATAAAACTCTGAGAGATCTCAAAATCCATAATATTCACATATGAGGCGTCACTGTATTGAATACAAAAATTATACTTAATTGTCACTGTAGTGCTGAAACTCGGCCATGAAGTCTTCACGGATAATGAAAGCAAGGTGTTATTGAATAACTCCCAGATAAGCGTCGTAGTAAACGATATCCAGGAATTATTTCATTTTAGCTATCCCAAAATACGTCTTCTGTAGAACAAGCCTCTTTCGTAGTGCCATGAGCAAGCTATTCTAGTTCCGAAAAAAAAAAAATTGGCTAGTAAAATTAACGACTTTATATTATACCAGTTTGAAGCACCATCCCACACTTATATGTCCATAGGCACTACACTGTATAATTTAAAAAAATCCTTTAAGCTAACCGGTTTACCCATCTACGCTCTTCAATTAAAATTTGATCACCAAACATTTTTCTGCGTAATTTGAACCTATCTAAACTGCGTGGTGAATCCTGCCTACGTATAAACAGCCTGAAAAACTTAATCATAGAGGTGACAGGCTGCACTACAGGAAAATGAATCTTGATACCAAGAATACCCATGATATACTCACATCTGCCCTTCCAGTGTAAATGCAAGCAATTTACTATCAAAGTTTGCAATGCGATGAGCATCAACACAGGGCAACACACCCTCAAGGAGGCAGCTATTGATCTCCATTGCAAGTGTTTCTCACATGGGTAACTAACTATACATGGTTTGTACAATGTACAGGTGATAGTTCTAGAAGAAACCTGAAACTGTTCGCTCCTGATGATAAAACCACTAACATCACTTACAAAGAGGCCTTGCCTTAAATTTTGTTAATTTATTTCCTTCAATTAATACAAATATTCTGTGTGTATAATCTTAAAACAGAAATTATTACCCTACATTGCATTTTTTGACTCTGAAGATACATATTTTATCAACTGCAAACTGTTCATCATGGTAGACTCTACATAGTGTATGGCGTGTTTTATTCTTTGTAAGGGTAATTAAAACACTGGGATTAGAAATGGTATTGTTTTAATAAACATGTTTTTACAATTAACATTCACGCGAGTGAAGCTGCGGGCAGAATCTAATATATATTAATTTAATGAAGACTTGTTTATCTGTCATGAGTATTACGCAATATCTACAGCACGCAGAGGTGAATATTGTCGGCAGAAAAATTTAGAAAATTCAAACATATTTCTTTGCGGCTAACATTGAAAAATATAACTTTATTATATGTGTTATTTTATAGGTGTGGATAATATCTGTCAAAAGTGACAGCTGCATCTAACATGACTTGATGTATGAGAATATTAAAATTGTTTTAGTAACTTTAGTAACTAACTTCATTGTTATTCCTACCAATTCAGGGTATAGTTTTGTTTTTGGGAAGTATTTCCATTGTGACATAGTGGGTTGATTTGATGTTAGATGAGTTTTCTGGAAAATGTTTTAAACAAGCCGGTTGCTAAAAAGCTAGCCAGCAACATGTGTTTATCAGACAATCTGGCTTAAAATCAACTTATACCTCTAGTTTTGCGTAGAATAGTTTACTTCTTTCATCAACCATGTCATAGGACTATAATTGTTATTATAGGTCTATAACACTACAGTTCATAGATCTGATTATATAAAACTCATTACTATAGCGTGTGTTAAGTGTCGTTTAGCTGGAAACTACTTTCTCTGGCTTACATCAGGGATTTTTTTAATAGCTGTCCCCGGAAATGATACGAATAAAATGGTCACGTTACTCTAAGTCCTGTTAAGGGCTTTCTCACATACTAGCCCTATAAAGTAGAAACTCGACCTTTTGACACGATAGAGCCCTCGTGCTTAGTTGAATCAATTATAATTTTTACTTCTCAGGGTGTCTTAACCTTTATTTAACAAACCTTGATCTGTAATGAAAAATGTAGGTAGCACTGCCTAGCTGTAAATAATTGAACTAAATCTGATTTTCAGGGCGATGGCTAGCTCACTCTATTGACGAGGGTTGGAAACGAGAAAAACACAGCCTGTGTATAAAAGTTATAAAGAAGACTTAGGTCCTCTTCGGTGGTAACATGATCTAAGGCACTACTCTCGCAATAGAATAGACTGCCTATGACAGGGAGATCGTGGTTTTACCCCATTTGGGTGTACTGAGGGTGGTTTTCCTTTAACGGTTTCCCCACACTCTCTACGCGCAACTGTGGGCACAATTAATTTATATTCAACCCTTCTCATTACTAACCCATAAGCGTAATTAGTGCTTAAGAGTATAACCAGAATCAGTAGTAAGACACAATGCTAATAAAAAACTAGGCTAGGAGGATACTACAATGCTTAAAATGTAAAAAAATAAACCTTGTAGTTTATGAACTGACAAGCCGTAGTTAAAGTATATTTGTAAAAATTCAGGCGCTTTGATCAACTTCAAGGTTGTTTGATATTCCAAATCTTTCTCTCAGCACTTGAATGAGTTTGGACAACAAAGTTGAATACATCTTTCTGGTCTTACAGTGTCAACATTAAAGAGTAGACTCACGAGTAAAATTAATAATCTGATTATGATGAAAATAATAACCTGAATTTATTAAAGTTATATTTGTTGAATGTCTTTCAACTTAAACCATTCTAACGACACCACTGGTCGATACTTAAAGTCTAGGTAGTAGGCATGGGTATCATTAGTGGGGGCGAGGGCGGGACATGACCCCACCCCCATCCCTATAATCTATTTAAATTGGGCACTGTTAAGAGACGACTGAATGGTAACCATTTGTAATAATTTACATTTCGGTATTTATCAAACAAGCAGCTCTAGTGACAAATCATGGTTGTATCCTTGTATCCTCCAGAATTACATCCCCAAAATATTTTAATTGTTTCCATTTGGAATTATTTTCACCCCCGTATTTTTCAAACTAGCAACCCCAATGTAAATTTGGAATCATATCCACTGTAATTATAGCCACAAATTCAAAATTGCCTCCAATATTGAATGGTCTACATTGCGGTATTTCTAAAACAAGAAAACCTAATGAAAAATTTGATCTTTTTCCATTTGAATGCTCTCCATGGACACAAATGGATACAATTCCGATTTTTGTGGATATAATTCCAGGGGATACAACCCACCATTGAATTATACTCTTACGTTAGCTGTGACTTGCCTTGACCCTAGAATCGAGTTCAGATTTGAATTTAGCAAAGAAGCGTATTGACAAATTTACTTTTGATTTATTTTTTGAAAAAGCACTTAGTAGGTTTGACTTCACAAATCTTTTCTAGAGAATTTAAAAACTCTCAAAGGTTCCACTTGTTCATCATGAGTTGAAATGCTACTCGCGCTTTGTAATTGGTTTTGACCGTTTCTGGTAAGACTTTGTTGGCAAAAATCATGAGAATTTTCCTACAATGGTTAAACTGGCATACTGCCTTTCTCATGGCAATGCATACGTGGAGTACGAAATTTTTGTATATTTGGAGTGCCTTTTTGAAAATATTCACGGACAATCTATTGTTTCCAAATGACAGATTTATTATGATATTCTTCATAAGGTTGCACAAACAAGCTATGAGATACCCAAAGTCTTTATACACAGTGCATTAATTACCCATGCACTTTAGATAGAGGATAGTATGGAGTGCCAAACACGAGAAGCTGCAGCAGTTCGTGCAGCAATTCCGAAAAGAGAAAAAAGGGCTCTGGAGATCAAATAACTCTATTCCAAGCAATTATTAATCCTAGAAAATGCCTCAAATGACATTGCAGTGTTGGATTAAATTTGGTTGAATAGATTGAGAAAGAATATTCTACTATATTGCGCCAATGTTATTTTTTTGTTTTAATTTTTCTATTTTTATTTCAAAGTATCTCATAGCTTTAGGACATTTCAAATAATTTTCAATTGAAAATATTTCAAACATTTCACCATCTGAATTTTTATCTGGATTTGGAAGAGATTGAAATAAGAATGATTTTAAATTGATTTTATTTATTTTCCATAATTCCTTTATTTGATCATGTTCTCAATAAATATGCATAATTCAGGTAACTTTTTGGTTTTAATACTATTATTGGTAAACTATAGCATTTCTTAAACGTGTAAATATCCGGAAATTAACTGGAAATACCTGGAATTCTTAGGGAACTTTTTTTTTTTCCAAAATTGAGTAGACACACTATTCAAATTTGATATACGTGTATACACACAAGATAAGGCAACGGTAATCTATTATGTAAAACAATTATTGAAAATGAACCTTTCCAAAAATGTGTTTTAATGTAGCTACTGAAATTTGAGATATTTTAGTATTATTTTGTTTGAATTGTACGTGTTTACTATCGTACATAAATCGATTTAACTGTTTATAAAATTAATTTGGAGAAGAGCGTGAACAAATTTACCTCGGCAGCGTCGTCTCCAGTGACAAACTAGCCAGGAAGGAGGTAGTCAATAGGGTGCAGAAGAGATTACACTTCTACCAACCAGTGAAGATGTTACTTTGGAACTCCAAAGTTCCAAGTAAAACAAAGCTGGTAATTTTAAGAAGATACTTCATACCAATCTTTACCTATAGTATCTAAACATGCACCCTCATCAAGAATGACTCTTCAAGACGGCAGGCGTCTGAAATTAAGTTCCTGATATTCACAATCAATCAAGCAAATTTGTAAAAGATAAGGCATGAGGTGATGAGAAGGGAAGTTGGAATTGAGGCATCGCTGCTGGACTGAATCAGCACATATGTACTTAAAAGGATGGAGCCAGCAAGATCAGCCTGAGGGACCTAAAGAGAAAGAGGAGTAAGGAAGATGACTTGTAGGAAGACTTATTATATCCCATTTGATGGACATTGTCAAGATAGATATTTCAGCTAGGGGAAGGACACTGGACGACGTCATAATGAACAGGACATATCTGAGTAGGACAGTAACATTAGCCAGAAAACTGGATATGCGACCCGATGATGATATTAATTTAGTAAATAGGTACTTATTCCTTCAATATCTACTGGATAAAAGTAATACTATTAAATAGTGAGATTTATTTTAATATTTTTCATAATACAAAATACTTTTATACAACAATAAAATGTTTCGAGTCAACTTAGAACAGTGAAGAAATAACAATAAAACTTATAAAATAGAAAAGTAACACTTTATTACAGACATGTACATGGTTTTGATAAAAAAATTTATATAAATTACTACACTAAGCCATTTGTTTGTATGTAAAAGATCTAAAACATTTGAACGTTTTTTTTATTACGGCATGATGTTCTATATTTGCGATTAGGATGCTAGCACGAAAAACTTTGTTAAATATGAGGGTGGCTTTACTAGGCGACTGCCTGCTAACAACAACTTGGTCACAAAAGTGAGCAATTTTGGTTCACCCGTAATAATAAATAATATTTACATTCTTATGTCTTGGTAGAGGCGTTTTCTTCACGACGACCAGGTCGCAAGTATGACTGTTCTCTTATCAAAATAGTCAGTTTCTAATACTCAAATCTTTTCCGTTCATTGAAATACCTCGTTAACATAGTTTCAAACTAATTATTTTGTTCAGTCTAGATTACAAGCAAGGTTCTTATATACACTCTGGGACGTTCACTGGCCAATCACACTCCTGCAATTGTTGGTTGAAAAATAACCCTTCGTTACACTTCTCCAACTGAGGCAGACCATAGTTGCAGTCGTAGTATGAATTGCAATCGAGCGGGTTGCGGACCAGCAGACCTTGGACATCAGGTGGGCAGTACACTCCTTCGGGGGAATCCGGAGTAGGCACGGTCCCCGGGCTTTTGGTCGGCACAACCGTCACCTGGCTTACCGAGGAATCACACCCTGCCAATTGAGGATAGTCACACTGCGAAGTCTTGGCGTTGTAGTCAAGACCAGGCGGGCAATGTTCCAAGATTGGTAGACCCTCGCTACACTTGTAAAAGTCACTGCAGCTGTGAGGACTAGGGTACAGGATGGGATTATCTTCAGATGATGCTGAACAGTCGAAGTTTGGGGTTAAAGGCGTGCTCACTGTAGGGACAGGGTTGGGATCCACGGAGGGTAGATTGTTCAGGTCACAATTTGCAATCTCAGGGTATTCACATGCTCTCTCTGAGGCACTGTATTCTAATCCTTCCGGGCACAGGAGTTTCTCCAGCTGGCCCAGGTTGCACCTGTAGAAAGCGCTGCAGTCCCACGGACTGGGGTAGAGCACTACCCCGGCGTCGTTGGTCGGTGGACAGTAGTAGTCCGGCACCTCTTCGGTGGGGGCCACTGTCGGCGCCTCTTTGGTGGGATCCGCCGTTGGTGCGACATAGTCAGGGTCGCATTGTGCTAGAGCGGGGTAGTCGCAGATGTGGGTGATCTTACTGTAATGGAGGCCGATGGGACAGGGTATAAGAACGGGGACGCCCCCGACACACTCGTAGAAACTGGAGCAGTCGTCAGGGTTGGCCATGTACTGGGATGAGCCGCACACGACATCTGTGGCCGTAGCGACGTGGATCAGGGCCACTGATAGCGCAACCACGAAACTGGTGATAACTAAAAAAGCACACGTCATGTCAGTACGGGGGGAGGTCATGTCTTGTTTAGGTTGTTGAGCCATAGTTTTTATATAAATGATAAATAACTGCGTTTATTAACACGGAATGGTCTTATGTTACGGATACACTCGTCATTGACATAGTATATACATTTTTTCTTGTACTTAAATATACTTCGCTAGTCATGCACGGTTAAAAAATAATGTACGAGCGGCAGCAAAGAGCCGACTCCAAGTCACCGGGGGCTGTGGATTCAATGATAGCTCCAAGTAGCCGATTAATTATACACGTCCATCACAGACTTTGTTCTAAGCTATGGGTTCAATTACCGTGTCGAGTTCTAATTTGTCAACTAATTGAAATATTATGTAAATGAAGGCTGTATCTGTAACACCTCTTCAAACATGAATTAGACAATAAATATGATGCTAAAACGTGTTACCCTTCAAATAATATTTTTTTATTTCACTTCAATACTTAGTGCTTTTATGTACGATAGTTTTCAAATTACCTTCTTTTTCTGTGTGCTTGTACAATTCAACAAATTAATACATTTGTGTACATAGTTTATACTTTAGAGGAAGGAGTTTCTTCACGTTGGATTTTTTTTTCTTAGCAAAAGTGTCTATTAAAGAGGCCATTTTAAAGTCCTCGAATGTAGTCAAGATTGTCAAGGCACTGTGACTCAGAGGATTAACAATATGCTCTTAGAGACTTTGGCTCCAGTACCGATTGGAATTAAGGGAGTATGGGAAGTTAACTTAAATTGTAGCTTCAAACGCATAGTTCCAGGAATTTCAATATCTGTCTATTAGAATAAATCTTTAAAACAAATACTAAATTCTTTTAAAATTTTACCAAAACTCTCTAGATCTATAATCGGTTTCCTAGTCACTTAAATACTTGGAGTGTCATGAAAGAGATTAAACTAGAGCAACAGCTCAGAATGAACATACGAAGGTACTGTGACATTAACATGTCATGCCTTCAAATAGTTATCCTAATATATATTAAGATTTCAAAACGTCAATAATTCTAAAATGTGAATAATTTTAATTTGTACTTATTTTGTACGAACTTTGAACGTTCATTAATCATGACAAAATATAATCTGGTTTCTTTGTGTAGGGAAATTTAGGATCACAATTGAATACTAACTACAACTGCTTTAGTTGATTTATAAAATATTATTGTTTCATATTCTTCATATTATACGAAATTTAGTTACAAAACTTATTCAAAAACCTTTCATAACTATAACCTGAGGTTTGTTGTTACCAAGGTTAGTAAAACAGTTTTGTTATATTCATACATCAAGTTAGGCTATCTTCAGTTGTGACTTTTGATAGATCTTGTCAATATCTATAAAATAACACAAATAATATAGTAAAATGTTATCAATGTTGGCTGCAATGAAATATGTTTGAATTTACTAAACTGTTCTTCCATTTAAAATCAGACTTCATACCTGTAATTGAATAAACTTATTTTGATTTCATATATGCCCATAGATTTTAAAACTGTTTGACACATTACAAACACACGTGTATCCGATTTTTACTTTGTAGGGAAGATTACTTTGCCAATTCATGTGCGATTAAATTGAGTCTTATCTACTATTTTAGTAAGAAAAACAAGTAAACACTTGATGAATTCTATTTCCAAGGACAATGCTTGCGTAAATATAAATTGTGTAAGTTTAAAGATTAAAAACTGGT
Organism: Timema poppense; assembly: GCA_902141375.1. Taxonomy (NCBI): domain Eukaryota; kingdom Metazoa; phylum Arthropoda; class Insecta; order Phasmatodea; family Timematidae; genus Timema; species Timema poppense. Next base: position 17,026 of record CABFOV010001118.1, read on the forward strand.
TTGATCGTTTATCTAATGTGCGTTTTTGAGCTGTACTTCTAGATAACTAAATATAACCACGCAAAGGAGAAAAACGGCAAAGGTTTGGATAACCACAATAACCTTTTTATAGCATTTGGAAAATACCTGAGAGTTTTTAATGGTTATAGAAAATTTCTCTCATTTATTTTAAAAAATAAGTTAGAACTGACATCTCTTAAATGTAACAGCTACAGAACACCTGCGTATAAATAATTTAAATAAATTATTAACTTATTTTTCTGTCAGATATAGTTCTTCCTATGTCGATCTGACTATTATTTATGCTAGTAATATGGCAACACATTTTTTGTCCAAGATAAATAAAATATTGCTAGTACAAACATAGATTTTTTTTTCACATGGTGACCTCAAAATTTCTTGAATATCGGTCAAGGGTGTCCTGGGATTTAATGACAACTTTTTCTCTTAATTTAAAAAGTTTCTCATATAATGCCGCTATGCACATGGCAGATATTCAACAACTGTTTATATAACCATATGAAGAAAATTAAACTCTATGTTTGTACTTGAGCAATATTTGATTTATTTTAGCCAAAACACATTTTGCCATAAAAACTACAAAAACACTGACACTTTCTCGCGTCTTCCATATCACCTTATATTGAATACAATAGGGTTGGAAGCACATTCAGTGTGCTTGGCTTGGAAGGTAGGATTTATAATTGGTTTTAGTCCCTCAGGATTTTTGAAATATACCTTATTCAGATGAATAAAACTAGTCGTTTTATAAGAACACCATAATTAGTGTTTCTTTTTCTATTTTATCTATGTAGATGATAATGAATATCGTAACTAATTGGTTGTAAACTCCAAATTCAAAGAGGTAAAACCAGAGTTTGATCTCAACTAAGGGGATGTTTTACAACATTTTGATTAATTATTTGACTACCCGTTCAGGTTATACGCACTTCCGCTAATGTGTAATGGTAGGGTGATTGTGAGATGTAATGGAGGACCTACAGTTTAACGTGGGATCCGAACCACGGTGGAGGCCTGGCACTCCACACGTTCACAAGTAGTGATTAATAAACGTCTTGTCATAGGTAAAGGAAGTGTTAGGCAATCAGATAAATCAATTTATGCCGGGACCAAGGATTGAACCCCGGACCTCGAGAGCAGAAGTCTGAGACCTTACCCCTAGAGTGCCAGGTCACCCCTTTGGTTAATTAAAATTGTAGCCACCTTATTCTGTTTTCTTTGGTTGGATTTGACCTAGTAGCTTATAGATAGTTCTGGTACTCAGGAAAACTAATTATACAAAAATGAGAAAGTTTTTAATGGCTCTTGACTATCGCTTTTTATTTTTCACAATATTATTTAGGCTTGAATTGTTCATACTGTAACTATTGCCGATGTTTACGTAGCTAAATTACATTAATATAAAATATAATTACATTCATATTTAGAGTTTATTATTTAAATAATGTTTTTTGTTGCATTTAGTAGGTAGCTAAACAATATAATCTCCATGTTGTCAGCCTACAATCGAGCTGTACTGACCAAGTGGCGGGCGTCTGCTTGCGAATATAGTGCTAACTTCTGTGGATAGAGGGTGTCATGTGGCCAGCACAACAAACCCTCAAAACGCTAATCTCAGTTTTCTAGACCAGGTTCTCTATTTTTCCGTTCAAGTAGCTCCTCATTTGTCCTTACGAGGCTGAGTTCAACCCCGTTCTATAACTACTGCTTCACAGAAAAATCTGGAAGTGGTGGGGATTAAACTCGGCACCTCTGGATCTATAGTCAGGAACTCTGACCACTAGACCACAGAGGCGATCAACAATAATATAATATATGATAACAAAATTATTAAGGTGAGCAGCAAGTGAAATACTGATATTTTCCTGGAGAGAGGATTATGAAAAACAAGACATTTCTAGCGAATCCGGTCTGAGATTGAATCCAGACCTCCCAGGTTTGAATCAAACTCGCCTGCGCACACCTATCTCTGACAGCAGGGAAAAGGAAACTTTAATAATTGATCAGTAATTTATTATTTAAAATTCAAGTTAAAGTTGACGCTAAAATCTAAAAACAATTTTTAGGTAAATAAGAATGGTAAAATGGGACTATTAAATTTTATCAAACAGATTCTATATGGGACTGAGAAATTAAAATATCAACATTTTTAGTTAAATCCCGCCATTTCATGCTCTTTATATAAAATGTATACTCACGATTCATTTATGAAAGTTCTTCTTTGTTTTATCTGTTTAATGTGTTGTTTGGAAAACTGATCATAGAACACACAATACGCTTTTATATATTCTTAAATGAACAATAGCAGCTGAAAAAAAAACAAGCTGGGAAGAACCAAGATGGAGTTATTTCTTTTTCTAAGAAATAGATAAGTCAATGTCAAGTACAACAATTTTTTTTGTTCTACTTGATGGGTGGCATTGTGATATTAATAAGATTTTTTCTATCAAATGGCACAACTGTTATCTTTGAAACATCATATTCATTACACTTTATTTATAGAGTAATAGTTTTAATTATAATACAACTTCGTAAATTAAGATTGATTAATATATATGGACAGTTTTCATTTGGAGAAAATTTGAATGGTTGATTTATTTTAACTTAGGCTATTATTATAAATGATTTTATTTTCGATGTTAAATCAAAATAAATTATTTTCTCTCAAATCAAACCTACAATATAGTTATTAGTTTTTAATTTTTATTTATTTGAATTATTAAACGTGCACTTTCTAAACCAATTGATCACACCAGTTCACGAGAATGTCTATAAGCGAAACGCCTACCAATTTTGCCTGGAAATTTATTTCCACATTAATTACAGGGTTCTTTTACATGGAACCGACGGCTTTACTTCCCCCCTGAAGGAAATTGTGCTACGAAAATGTTATCGCTCAAGAAACATATTTTGGCCCCGGCTGGGTTTAAACCCACGATCATCGGTTACCAAGGCAAACACTTTACCCCAAGACTACCAAGGTCACCACTAAGTGCTTGGCTATATTAACAACTTTTATGTGGAATAATGGAATTGTTACATTAGTTACATGTATTAGGATTCGTTCAGATCGGGTTTGTTCGATTTATCAAAGAATGTAGTGACCTACTTCAGTGGCCGCATGGTCTAACGCGCGCTACTCTCGCAGTAAACTAGACCACCCACCGATAACATGATATCGAGGTTCGAATCTTGGTCGGGTGCACCAAAGTTGGTTAAAAAAAATTTCACTCTTCTTGTATGTGATTGTGGGTACACTTCATCTAAATATAGACATTTCAATCATTAAAACCATAGGCTTAATTAGTACATAAGTGTATGAATCAGACGGGTAGTAAGACACGATGATAAAAAAAATTATTGTGGAAGAAAATTCAATTGTAATTTTTAGAGATTTTCGGCCACTCTTCTTTGGATATTATCGACCGAGCAAAGCGAGGTTCTGTTTAGACTTGAAAATTTGGTATTTAATCCATCCATTGTAGAAAAAACCCATTCAAATGTTTTTAGGTAAATCTCAGCTTTCAGAAAAAGCCAACATTATTGTTATACAAGCGCTTTTAAGGACCGTATTTATGGTATAGTATTGAGAGTTTATCATAATCCTAGTGTACGAATAACAAGCAATTAAAGCTGGATAAGGGATTGAATGACGTCTTAATATCGACAATATTTGACTCTAAACCACAAGTGACACGTTGTGTCACATTGAGTTCACAACCACTAAAATTATAGATACGTACTGTACGTTCTTTTCAGAATACAGTATTATTTATGTCTGCAAGACAGGCAAGCTTGACTAAACACTGAATAACAAATTACTAAAACCAAACAAAGTTACAGCGCGTAGGCTATCTATATAATTACATTCATAATCCAGTTATCACTAATTTGAAGTTAGAGTGGTATTTAACTCCATAAATTACACTGGAAATGCTAACTAAGGGGAATTAGAAAAATATTGTTAATTTGAACAAGGAAAAGTTTATCCAAATTTGACTCTGTGGTAAAAAAAAAACCCAACCATTTACTCGCATCGGTGTGCATCCTACTAAACGTCATTCTGGTATTGTCTGGTTTGCCAATCCTCGAAGGGTCGTTGTTCGAATCATATAAGGGTGTACTGAGAGTATTTTTATCCAAAGTGTTTTCGAACTTTACCTTAACTCAAACACTGGTACATTTTCTTTGAAACTCTACTTTTCTCATACCTATCACATTCGTTTGATTAGATGTGCCTATCTCAGAGGTGTTGTAAGATTCCGTGCACATTACGAGTACAATTAATTAGCTATAATCAAGTAAAATGTATTTGAAAACATTATTATTATGGAAACAGTTCAATTTAATTTTCAATAAAAACGAGAAAATGTGTGTTCATTTATATAGTAAATACAATTATTTCAATAAGTCAGACATGCCCACCGATTAGATTTATACAGATTTTAGAAATAATTATACTTACTTGAATATATGAAAACTATCAAAATCTTGATCACTTAAACCGAACTTTTTATCGCTAGAAATAAACAATAAAATAAAAAAATATTATATTTAAATTATTAATATTCATGTGTGCAAATTTTACGATTTGTTTTTACACATCACAAAATTATATTAAAAATTAATTTACAACTCGAAAAACACTTTTACACCTGTTATTCTCATAAAAGGTTGACTATGAATTTGCATTGGAGAAACTAACTTTTTATTTTAACTTCGTTAGCTTTTCAGATTCACGTTGGTTAAATACAGATTCCGCTGTACGATGGCGTAATGAACTTTGGTAATTTACAACTAATTTTGGTCATTGAGTCTCACAGCAGACAACTTTGGCTAACAATAATTTAAATGTCTCTCCCCTTGCTCTATGGACTTTACCGTCCACTACTAACGAGCTTTATAGTAGAATTAAGAGCACCAATGAACAAAGTTAAAGTGTAAACTTCGTAATGTCATAAAAGCTATTTTTTTTTTAGCTAAAGTCATTCAGTTGAATGTGTGTTAGTAAGTAAATAATGTTTAAATAAACAAATGCAAATTCGAATTTAAAGCAAAATGAAACCTTCTCATAATAGACTGAATGCATTTACATTTTCATTCCCAAAGTTGCATATAGAGGCGTTCCAGCGGGGTTGTAGAATCATATTGAAATGTTAAAATAACATTCACCGGGCTATTTTATATTAACTCCAAATTATGGATTTGACGATTTAGTGATACATCCTTGCCATTTGGAATGTTTAAAGATTTAAAAAAATAAATAAAATAAAGTAGGATTTGGAAGACATAACTAGATAGACAGTTACAAAAGTTAGTACAACTACTTTTATATATTCATAAGTCAACTCATATAGCACACAGGTGTCATATTTTATCAATAACTAAAGAATAACAATAATTGTAGTGAAATATTATCAATGCTGACAGCAAAAAAATAAAATTTTATTTTATAAAACATTTTATTCCACCATAATCCTACTACAATAACGAAAATTTGTTTTGCTTGAATTTATATATATATATATATATACATATATATATATATATATATATATATATATATATATATACATATATATATATATATATATACATATATATATATATATATATGGATATTGTTGACCTCAGTCGTACACAATCATACAAGTGTAGTATTCTACAATCTCATTTCATCAGGTAAACAAGTTCATTCACGAGGTTAAGAGTCATGACAATGACTCGGTACTCAAACAACAAATCAGCCCTGTCGCAGACAGCCTGGCTTGGCGTAACTGTCAAGTCAGATGTTCTGAGTCGGGCAACAGCCGAACGGCGACCTCAGTCGTCTTGGAGTAAAGTGCTTGTCCCAGGACATCCTGTTAGTGGGTTCAAATTCAGCCAAGGAAGACATACTTTTCTTGAGCGAAATAATCAGTAGCACTACTTCCATCGGAGGGATATAAAACAGTCGGTCCCATGTTGATTGTGGCATGTTAAAGAGCCCTGGAAGGTATATGAAAATACCTTTCCGGCAAAAATCGTTGGCCATTTTGCTCTCTATTATAGACATTCTCGTGTGCTGGTATTATCAGTCGGTTCAGAACGTGCATGTTAAATACCTCTTGTAAATAACATTAAAGTAATATGTTTATTAATTAATTATATATATATATATGTGTATTTTTTAAAATAATTAATCATAGGGCTCATCTTATACTAAACTCCAAAGGCTATTAGACCTACATTTGAAATGGATTTTTATTCCTTTTCATGCATTCTCTTCATCTTTATTTTAATACTGATTCTCAGCGTCTGAAACACTTCCTCAAACCATCAGCGGTGGTAGAGAGGTAAATGACATATTTGCATTACACTTGATCAACGTTGGAGAGGATGTTAGGGTTAAATTCCCGACCGGGTGGACTAACAGGTTATTTTAAACATGTGGTTTTCCCCTACTCTTTCCTCGCTAGTATGGGCACATCTACTAGCTGGCATATTTACTATACGAAACACTATTCCTTGCAGCACCTTAGAGCTTAGATACAATCATTGATGAATTCTGTGATTAACGCAGGCCTACTTCTACCATCAAAATAGGTTGCATCCATTATTCATGAATTTAGGGTAAAGTATCATAAGTTATTAGACTAACCTGATTTTGGTTGGTAGAAAAACTTCAAAAATTCAAACATATTTCTTTGCGGCCAACATTAATCACATTTTACTATAATTATTTGTGTTATTTTTTAGGTATTTATAGTATCTATTAAAAGTGACTGCAGGTAACATGACTTATTGTGTGAATAAATTAAAATGGTTTCAGTAACTTTAATAAATACCAGATACTGTTCTTCCTACTAAAATCAGCCTATAGTTTCATATAAGGCAAACCAACCAAATAAAGTGATCCATCTATGAAGGTCACAGCACCAGATGATATTGTGTGGCGCGATGCATACTTTACATCACAACTCGACACTACATTATAGCTACATTGTGTATTCATGGGATAGCAGGAAATCCCCACAGGAAGTTGAAACCATGAGTAATTGATCCTATGTGCGCATGCGCGCGTTGCTGTACGAGAGTACGGAGGTTTTAGTGGTCGAGGAGGGGAGGGGTGTATAGACCAGCCTACACCCGCAAATGTACAATGCTAAAGTTTAGTGTCGTCATCGACTAGACATGACCACTATTCAATGATGTATTGATCCATGACTTTAGATCACAAGTTTACAAATAAACTTAAGAGATGGTTCAGACCGGATCCATCCGAATCGATTCGTAACAATCCACTGGTTTTTTTTCTTCATAAATTGAGAAGTGACACATTGTCACGGGAATAGAACCCGGTACCCTTGTCTTAACGAACCTACGTTCTACCACTGAGCTTAATCCATGATCAGGGCCATTCTTCACTCATGTATACCCACCTCAATTTCGTAGTTCAATAACGCGCTAGTTTCATGTTAAGCTAGACTTCCGAGAATGGGCAGATCAAGGTTCTAATCTCGGTCGGGTGGGGGATTCCTGATTGGTTTCCCACTATCCCTCCACGAAAATTAGGGTTCACTTCCTCTATATTCAACCTTCCTAATTCCTTAACCATTAGCGCCCATTAGTACTTAAGCGTATAACCCAAACGGGTAGTAAGGCGTGATGCTAAGTATTATAAGTATTATTATTCACCCAAGTTTTAAACCAGTCTCTTTGTATGATATTATGAGTAAATATGAGTAAATAATTACCCAAATACTAGACAAAATCTGGATAGCTCAGTGGTAGAGCATCAGCATTCTAAGCTAAGAGTTGCTGGTTCCATTCCTGTGTCCAGCTCTCACTAATCAATTATCCGACCCCATGGCGTGGTGGTCAGTGCACCTGGCTACAAACCTAGGTGCTACGGATTCGATTACCGGCTGGTACCTTGGGTATTTTTCTCTTAAGGGGAATTATCCCAACGGACACTAGAGGGTTGATAAATTAGGCTTAGGTTAGGTTTAAGACTCCCACTGGCCCACACCTACATATTCACTATCATCACAATATCTCATTGCGGGTACGTGTATACACTCTCCATAGGTGTAACTTGTTTAACGCTCTATGTCACCAGAGCGCCAAGTAGTTTACATACAGACGACCTAACTGGATGCCATGTTCCTCCCAATCAGTAGTTCCATATGTTAAAAGGTGACCTGGTGGTCTAGGGGTAAGGTGTCAGACTTCAGTACTGGGGGTTCCGGGGCTCAATACTCGGTCCCGGCACAGATTTA
>CABFOV010001118.1:28888-48858 GCA_902141375.1 Timema poppense
AGGAAAATGTACCAATGCTACTACCATGTCAGTTTATGCGCCTCCATCTTTTAATGAATTCTAATAGATTTAAAAAAAATCAAAATGATGGATTTTAACTAAACTTTGTTTTTATTTAACTAGTGGTATGAAACATATACGTTCTGTAGAACATGATGATATCAGAACATGATTTATAAACTAGCTTAGCTTTAGTATAAACAAAACATCCAGTTTCATGGTCGCTAATTCATCACTGTGTTAGAGCAAACCTCACTTTAACCAACTATAAATTTTTTGGCTATACCAACATTTTAACCAGGTACCCTCACCTAAGTAAATATACAAGTTACCAATAAAGCTAAGTTTTTGAACTCAACCAAAATTTTCAAACATGCAGAATCAACAAAGAATTATTTCGCAGATTGATTCTTAAAAAAATTTCTCTAGACTCTTATTATGGGTACATAGATATATATAAGGAGTTTAAAAAAAATTATACAAAATTTATCAGGTTTCCCAACATAAATTCTTAATCAAAGTTGGTTTAGCTTAATATTATTCGAAATATAAACGTAATTGAAGAGAACCGGCATATTTTAAAATATGAGAAAAAATGGCAAAAAATTAAATAAATGTTCTAAATAATAATAAATATAATCTGATTTATTATAAAATGGTATTCACACAATCTCTAACTGTATAGTTTAGAATTTAAATTGTTTTAATGTAATTCAAAATAAATTAATATTATTTATTATAAGTCATTACAAGTATGCAGTATCACGTGTAAGTTTCAAATAGTCTGCACAAAATAATTATGCTTACATCATGTTGTGTAATTTCAACATAATGATAAAGTATTTCCTAGCGAAAACACCAAAATAAAAGCTTTATCTATGCAACATATTTCAATTTGGCGTGGGTCTGCCAGGAGAAACACAAGAGCAAGGTGGAATGAGATATCTAAGAAATGTAGAGCCTAAGTGTAAAAACTCTTATGGACAGAGTTAGTAATGAATGGGTGCTGAAGGAGTGCATTTTGAGAAGGAATTCAATAGGTTATTGTGAACTGAGCATGCTACGTTGGTTTGGGCATGCTGAGAGGATGGGTTTGGATCGAGTGACGAAGAAAATATATTATGGTCGAGTGTGTGTGGATCAAAAGGAAGGAGTTGGTCATGTGAGACGTGGCTAAATTTTGTAGACGAATGTGTGGAAAAAGAAAAAAATTAAGAGTTTTAAGAATGAAATAGCATATATGACTTGGTGTATGGATGTTGTTTAAGTGAAGGGAGTATGCAAGGATAGTGAAGTGGGGAGAAAGTTAGTGAATATGGATTAAGTACAGAGTTGTTTTTAAGCTATACGCACAATATCTTGCCTACTCCGTAGGGGAACGTCGTGATTAGGTGTGTATATATGTATGTATTGTATGCATGGATGTATATATGTATGTATGTAAATTAGTAATATTGTATAGGTAAATGATATTGATGCAGCCAAATATATAATATATGTTGTATACAAATTTTTCTAAATTGTCAGAAAGAAAGTCATTCCTTTGAACTGACAGCAATACAGTAAATGAAAGGAGCATGTTCTGTTTGAGGCGCACGTTCCATACCCCCCCTCCACCCTTTTCATCTTGTCTTTCAGCTCATGTGAATTCCGATGAGCGGTAATTACACAAGTTCCTGTGTCTGGTTTTTTACCCTCCAGGTGTAGCGTCTCAATCAAAATTGCGAGTACGTGGAAAGTGTGTTTCAGGTGGAAGGTTCACTAAAGGTGTATTATTAGATTCCTACGGGGTGTCTTTCTTGGAAGCAGACATGATTAACTGTTAAAGGAAAGTAGCTTGCTCTATTATATACATCCTCATGGATATGATACTTTCTATATACTGCCATGTCTGTTTCGGGACATAGTCACATTTAGTTGTTTTTTCGTTTTTTCATTTATTTGAGGTATATAACTTGCACTTTCTGAACTGACTGATCATTTCAGAAAATTATTTATGAACTAACTTAAATCTAGAATAGACAGAACATCGAGCCCCCTGGCCGTAAATTCATCACTGGGAAACGAGAAATTCACATTTCATCAACGTTAAATTTTCCAGCCATTCCAGAAATCGAACCCGGGACCCTTAGCTCAATAGACAGACACGCTACCGACTGATCTAAAGAGTTGGGTATCTAGGGTTGAATATGTATAGTATTTAATATTTATAAGTACCAACGCCATGGTAGTGTGGTTGTACAGACTGACTATACGTATATGTAAATGGCTTGATCCCAAGTAAAAACACATAAGAGCTTAGTATTGGTGTATTATTATTATTATTATTATTATTAATACTATAAGGTGAACCCCAGATGCCGTTGTATCCATAGCACCAATTCTATATTTGTTGAATTTGGCTTTTACCATAAAAGAAAAGCCAAACTCAGATAGTTATTTAAGGAACTTTCTAAACAATAATTTATCCTGCAACAGTTCTGCCTCAAATATTTAAATTTACTTTATTCTGATTTATTTTTGTTTATTGTTACTTCTTATTAAATACTTATGCTTCACTACCCTTTAGTTATTTTTTTATAAGCGCTATTTTTTATTCTTATCATTATGCATAATTTCTATTTTTAATAGCTATTAATCAGTGTATATAATTATTTATTAATTATGTAATTAATTATACGTATTCGTAAGATACTTTTGTACTTTTCAGTACTGACCTGTCATAGGTCTCACGACTCTTGGTCAGCACTATCATAAAGGAAATTGAAACTGAAACTATTATTATTATTATTATTATTATTTGTCCTCTTAGCTGTAAATTAAAGTCAGACTGCCATAGGGATAATAATTTTAAAATATATAAACGTAATTTTATGTCATGTAACACTGACAAAAGGTTACGATATTTATCTCACAATAATTGTCAACATTGGCCGAATCTGTCAAATGTGATTGGTGTAAAACGTTCCTCCTGTTGTACGACTATAAAAGGGCTTATCTAGCACATTTTTAAAATGTCACACATATAACATTACTTTAGTTCGTTGATTAACGTTTTTGTTTTGTAAGTAGTATTCGGACATAACCATGTGTTTAGAAGGTAGCTACTGTACATAATACCCCTGTAAAATATACCTAGTTAGCACCCTTTAATGTCTCAACCACGATATAATTACAGAAACGGAGTTTTGGTCTGGTTTATTCCCATTTTGAGATCTGATGAAAGCTATTGGCTGTATTTTAATTTTAAACACGAAATTTTAATGTTCTAACACTGCTTAACTACTCTTAAGACTTTTTTTTTGTTAAAATCTCAGAAGGATGATGGATAGTGGTAGAGGGGGTCGAAATGTCCTATTTTTAATGTGGTGCGATGAGTTCGAAATTAATTCCAAGTATGGTTCCAATCACTAATAGCCACTCGCTTGAGTTAAAAAAAAATAGTTTGAAAGGACAGTGTTTATTTAATGTGTTCATGGTATTTGTCTGCCTGTGTCTGTAAGATCAAGATGGTTCATGCTTCGATACCTTAGCTTAGTCTTTATCACTCCTGATTACTATTTCATGGGTTCCAGGATTGATACAGTGGATCCAAAAATATACCATCGAGATATTGGGGCTGTTTTTATTTATTATTTTATTTATTTCTTCTCGGCATGTAGTTTATTAGAGAACGCCTCTGCTTTCTAGTAGTCAGTTCTCCTGACTCTAGATTCAGACGTCCCAGGTTAGATTCCCGGTGCTTATAGACTATTCTGTGAAGCAGAGGGTCTTGAATGGGGTCAACTCAGCCTCTTGATGACAATTTAGGAGCTATTTGAATGAAAAAGTATCGGCTACGCCCCATAAAACTGAAATTAACGGTCGGAGGGCTTGTTGTGCTTACTATCTGACATCCTCTATCCGAATAAGTTGGCACTAGCTACACCAACAGATGGTGGCTGCCTGATTGATATAGCTCTATAGTGGGCTGATAACATGTTTTTAATGTAGTCTAATAAGATAAGACCCTAATAATGTAAAAATAAACAAGTTTTAATAGAAGAGATATAATTTCACTATTAAATTACTTTTATTTAATTTAAGTATATTATTTTTTCTAATATATCATATATATATGATGTCTAAGTCGATATCCTTAAGGTTGGTTTGATGGGATTACTTTTATCGATCTGGAGCTAGGTATGTTCTCAGCCTTTCGGCTGGTTAGTGCTGACTACGCCATCCGGTAGAAACCCCACGTATTAGGGGAGTTCAGAAAGTGAGGTGGTTCCCCGTTACGTTCCACACTAAATTTATACGAACGAGTGAAAAATGGCCTACCAATTAAGCTGGGAAAAATATTTTCACATATCTTTTAAGGTTCTTTTAAGTGCCAAAACCAACATGGGACCGACCGCTTTACTTCCCTTCCGAAGGAAGGTGTGCTACGGATTTTAATCGCTTAAGCAAATTCGTCAGCTTCACTTGGGTATGAACCCACGAACATTGGAGCCCGAGGCGGGCACTTTACCCCAAGTCCACCGAGGTTAATTAAACAAGTTGTAATCTGTGCACGTATTTATTTTTTCTAGACATTTATATTAAAACATGGACTATAAACTAGTTTAACCCAAAACATAAAACGTAATACTAAACGACCAACCTAATTTGTTCATCGCAACACCTTATATTAAACAGTGGTCCGCAAGACCGCTCAGCCAAAAGGACAACCCTATTCAAACTAAAGTTATTATCTTTCATTTTTCTTCAATCTTCGAATGTGGCTAAAATGGATTGCTTGCAACCTTTCGAAGTTCCAAACAGCATGGTGCAGAACTCCCCTTGTATTTCAAACTGATATGAGTGCCAAGCTACGAAGCCCGGAGCAGTGGGCGTGTCTTCTTAGTTTGAGGTAGTCCCACGAGTCACATTACGAAGGACTACGTCGATGTTGTTACTAGGGCGTTGTTCCTACACTAGGGTCGATAGGCAATGACGGTTTCATCTGCTGTCCGTTTCGAGAAGGACCGCGAGGATGAAGGAAGCAACAAATAATAACTACAATGTTGATACTATAAATACCTTTTATGAATATCTTTATTTCATTATTTCTCGATAGTGCATAAAATCCTCAGCCAACGAGACTACCATGTAATACAAAATGACCAAAGAGAGATATCAGTCGCGTCTGGTGCAGAGACAATAGTTACTCATGCACTGTCTGTTAGCAATAAGTCTGCGCAAATGAAGTAGCTCAAATGACCTCACAGCCATAGATAAATCTTGATCGTGTCCACCACAGGTTAATGGCTAGTCAAGCACATTCTAGGAGTGATAAATATATTACTTTTTGGTTCATAGCTCAAAATAAAATTTTAATTGTGTTTCTGATGATCTTGATTCTAAAAGTAGAACTGATTATTAAAACTTTTTTTTTTGTAAACTGTGACAATTTGTAATAATTTTAAATTAAAATAATGATGAATTGAGCTTGAATTGGCTGTGTGGGCTGCATCTAATATTACAAAGTCTTGAAATTCTCCTCCCCCAATTCTATGGACTTGAGCTCTCTTCCTCACTATAATAGCTAGGAAATAAGTAGTTCACTTGGCTAGGAGGCCTATTTAACTCTTCTTGATAATTTCCCTATTCCCTTTCTACATACATACCTAAAAAATAAAACGTAATACTAAACAACCAATCTAATTTGTTCATTGCAACACTTTATACTAAACAATGGTCCGCAAGACCGCTCAACCAAAAGGACAACCCAATTCGAACTAAAGTTATAATCTTTCATTTTTCTTCATTCTTCGTATGTGGCAAAAAGGGTTTGCTTGCAACCTCTAGAAATCCCAAACAGCACGGTGCAGAACTCCCCTTGTTACGAAGTTCGGAGCAGAGGAAAGACAGTTTCAGAAATAGCGTTAGTAGACAGATTTTGAACAATATCCGAAAATACTAAATAGATAAATCTACTTAAATATAAAAATTAATATGTCGGATAATGAACGCAGCTTTGATTGATTATTTAGTAATATAGTTTTTCTTTGGAGAAGTATTCATTGAATTAAAGCGAATTAAATTATGCAGATAAGATTAATTTTCGATTTAACTTGAATTTTTTTTTAGTATTGTTGGATAGAGAGGACGTGTAGGGAAAGTGGAAAGTNAAAAACCACCCTTATTACACCTGACCGAGATTCGAACTCCGATCCTCTCGTCACAAGCAGTCCAGTCTATTGGGAGAATAACGCCTTAGAAAATTCGACCACTGAAGAGGGTGAAACTCATTTTAAAAAGTGATAGGACTTAAAAGTATATTTTATTATTCTGTGTGTAAAGTTATGGTCAAATATATCATGCAAGTATTTGGTTTAATGGAACATTATTGAGGTTGAAATATGATTTTGAATATTTTCGTTAAATTTACTATTTTGTTTGTTCACATTTTGAAAATGTCACGTTGGCATTGAAATATCACTGTGAAATAGGAAGTTATGATTTGACTTGCTACGCCACAGGCAGATAGCCGTGTTAATTGATGCAAATATGTTTCAGGATTCATCAGTACTTTTAATCAAAATAATGTCTAAAAAATAGTTCAAGAAATAAAAAACTATTTTAATAAAAGTTAATAAAGCTAAAAAGTATAAAATAAAATTTTTCCTAATGAAATTGCACCAATTTTGGTCTAAAAAGAAGGGCTATTGTCATTTTCTCACATATTAGTTCATATATAGCTCACTAATTACCATCAATGCTAATAAATTGCCTATGCATGGCAAAGGAAAATACTCACGAATCGATATTTAAATAATCACACTTTAGTTCACGCATATATTATCGATGGATTTGAGTGAAAATGTCAAAAACTATTCTGTTTGGAACCAAAACTGCTACGACAAGAAAAGGAGAAAATTTATTTCGACTTTTCACCTCTACATACTGTTGATAGAAAGGTTTAATGTTTAAAACTTTTTTGCATTACGGTATTTTCAAGTTTTTTTACCTTTAGTGACAAAAATATATACTCATCATACACACTCATACTCATCAACTGTTTCAAGCCGGTGGATAAGCCAGTTTAGTCAAATGCCTTCATATTCCTCTATCCTTCCACCATTATTCCTCCCATAATTCTTTAATTATTTACAGTCCTCTCCTCTCACGTGCACACTTGCTGTTAACTGCTTCTCCCATTGCTTTTTTGGCCTCCATTCTGATATTTTCCCTAAATAATTTTCTTTGGTATCCTAATCCTATCCATCCTCATTACAGGCCCAAACCAGGGGCGTAGCCAGGAATTTTTTCCGGAATGCGGAGTGGGGATATGAAATCGGCAAAAAGATACAAACCCTTAGATTTTGATTTTAAAAAAGAAAGAAATTTAAAATTCAATGTTTTATCTTCTGTGTCAGATTTAAACATATTTTCTACATTTTACTTTTTTCCCTTGAAATGGTTATTGAAGAGGGAATTTCGGGTGGGGTGGTTTATACTGATATCTACCCCCACCCTCAAGCTAAGCGACTGGCCCACACTATACTAATTTATATTAAAAGAAGGGTTTCAAGCTTCTGATGCTTATGGATTGTACTGTCACAGAAGTTAAGTAAGTGTGACAAGTTTCAGCTCTCAATGTGCACCATCAGTGATTACCAAACCCTTCCTTCACCTCTGACAAGACATCTTGTGAATGTGAGGAATGCCAGGCCTCCACCGTGGTTCGGATTCCACGTTAAACTGTAGGTCCTCCATTTCATCTCACAATCACCCTACCATTACACATTAGCGTAAGTGCGTATAACCCGAACGGGTAGTAAGACGNGATTCCACGTTAAACTGTAGGTCCTTCATTTCATCTCACAATCACCCTACCATTACACATTAGCGTAAGTGCGTATAACCCGAACGGGTAGTAAGACGCGGTGCTAATAATAATAATAATAATAATGCACCATCAGTGGGATAGAAAGTGGACTACAGATTTTTAGGAAAGATGCATAACAAGTAAAGTTAATAGAAGGTTTTTAAACATTCTCAGACTTAGGGTCGTGGATACATCCAAAACTGGATTTGAACAATATTCTGTTGAAAGTGTTTAATGCACTTAAATAATTATTCCTAAGGTCGAGCCACATTCATCCGGCTAACAACGTGCAGATTTTCTTATCCGTGCCGGGAAAAATATTTAGTAAACATAAACATTGTTTGTAGGGTTGCCAACATTGAAAAAAAGTTAATTAGTTTAAATTAGAGCTGCCTAAATTGAGACTATTTGTAAAAAGATAAAGCTAAAAAGAATTTATAATAGCGTTTCAGTGGACATAATCACACCAAAGTTCACAGGCTCTAAATCTATGGTGGACAACCCTGTCTTCCATCACCACGTGTAGCGAATTTGAGTTTGCCATACCTCACATAAAAATAAACTTTTTTCCTGACGTGTGCTGGTTGTAGCTTGGTACAGCTTTCCTGTATATTATTGGAAGCATTCCTTTTTCTAAATGAGTCAATGACGCAACACAGCCATCCAATACTAACCTCCACTCACTTTCCCAACACTTCGTTTAATCTCTGCCTCAAACAAAAGGATTGTTAAATTTTGCGTTGAATTGGTTTACATTTTTAATTTGAACTGTTTTTAAACTTGCAACTAAGGCAGTTGTAAATGAGTAGTCAAAGTTTACATACTTTGAATAAAATTGTTCAAACAGTGTGTGCTGTTTTTAAATATTCGATTGAGCAAACTAAATTCATGATTTTTTACACGTTATGGCGAATTTAACTTCTCCTTCACCACACCTGTGGCTAAATTGAAAAAAATGTTCTGTCAAGCTCTGATCTAAGCTCTAAAGCGTCATGCTTGCAATTGAACTGATTTTCTGTGACAAAGAGGTCAAGGTTTGAATGTTGGCAGGATGATTTGTGTTTGGTTTCCACATTTGATTGATCACTTTAATTTTTTTACCCCCTCATTACCAAAATTCGGGTACATATCCTCTAAAATTTTACCTTCATCATTCCTATCCCATTAGCGTATTCAATAGACGCGTAGTTGACCTTGGTGGTCTTGGGGTGAACTACTCACCTCAAGACTCGATGTCTGTGGGTTCAAACCCATACAGGGTCAATGAATTTTTTTTGAGCGATAAAAATCCGTAGCACAACTCCTTCGGAGGGAAATAAAGTCATCGGTTTTACGTCGATTGTAGTATGTAAAATAACCCTGAAAGGTTTGTGAAAATAACGTTCCCGGAAAAATTGGGGGGCCCTTTCAGTCTCGCTCATAGAAATTATCGCTTGTTGATATAATCAGCCGGTTCAGAAAATAAACGTTAAATATCTAAAATAAATAAATAAATATATGTGTAGGCTTAGAGCCCAAATGGATACTAAGATTCGGTGGACTTAAAAAGACTATTACTGATTAGTTCTGGTCAAAGATTTATAATAGTTAAGGTGTAATCATAATAAACGTTGTAAGCTAAAGAAGCTCATCCAAAACTCATCTAAGTTGATAAAAAGAAAATTCAATATTTTAAGAACTTAAGAACTAAATAACTTATTATATTATATAATATCATGATTGAGCTTGGACTTATCGAGCTAAGAGTAGTACACAGTAGAGGAGCTACTATCCCAGATTTAATTGCTCGAATAGTGTGTCCGTCTAAATATTGGGATGCCAGAATAAATAAATCCTAAGTTCTTGCATTTCCTCCCCTTACCGTCCCTTATTCCCTCTTTACCTTAGCGTTTAAGTGTCCGTTTGACATATACTCATGCACTAGTTCCACTAATAGAATATAGATGGGAAATATATAATTTTAGAGAAAATGTACCCAATATGTGTAGATGGAGAGTGGTACATCATTTAAAGAAAAACACCCTCAAAACACCAGGCTGGGATTCGAACCTAGATCTCTACGTCACCCCCAATCCAGTTCAACTTGAGAGTGATATTAACTATGAGCTGACCATCGGGAGATTTTAAATCCACACTTCAGCCAAATGCTGGGACAGCTCTTTACTTCTAAAACTCAGACGTCAGATTTATAGCTCCACCAGAGCTATAATTAAGGTCGTGTGATTGAGTAATACCGAGGTGCATTACTATGCATCGTAGTTAATTGGACTCTATTCATAGGAATTTTTATCCGTGTCTTTGAAATTAACCATTATTCTAGGTTATAGCTAAAGGGTTGAGGAATGGTACGTTCACTTTTTGTGCTGCAAATGTATAAATGGTGGCCAAATGAAGCAAAATACAATTTTTCAGGTACATATTTGGGTTCTTAAAATAAAATTTATGTTAATTATCAGACCATTTATCACAAGATCAAAGACTAGATACACGCGTTTGCTTACATTTAATTGCCAAGCTTCAGGTAAATTAATTGTTCGTTAAAGTCATGAGAAGATAGCTGATCTCCAAATTAAGTATGATTAACTAGTCCAGCATTGTATAAAATAGTTTAATGGCGACGGAGGCATAAATTATTTTCTCATCATATCAAGACAAAATTAACAATAGCTGTATTTTTCTATTTAGGGGTTTTCTGTGTACTTTATATTTAATCAATGAGATTGAAGATTCACTAGGTATTGTGAGGGAGATTTAGCTTTCGCCCAAGGAGCAAAAAAATCTTGCTACTCCCCTCTCTATCATCCTGTCCTCTTGGATGAAGTAGCTAAAGCCACTAATAACAAAACACTGAAACTTAAATAAGACTCATAAAAAAAGACTCGTAACTCTAAATAAACACTAATCAGTCTCTTGTTGACATTAAATTACCTATTCGTTAAGTAGGTGTGTTGAAGTGTTTTTTAAATAATATTACTATTTCCTGTCTTATGTAAGCGAGCGTTATAATTTAATGACCATTCATGAACTAGATACATAATAAGTACTTAAAAATATTATTTGCCAACCATTTTATAACGTAAATCAAAGTTCAATGACGTCGAGAGTCAAGATAAAGTGGCATTTTTGAGTAATAAGGGACTTCTACGTAGTGAATGAATGAATGAATCTGTTCACTAGTCAGAAGTAGGCTGATGCTAATCTTGCGCAATACTATTTCACGTAAACAATTTCAAGTTTGTTTGTTTTGTCGTTGAAAATATGTTTTCTACTACGCGAAATTATATAAAATACTGATAGTAATAAGTTGAGTGGAACCCACCTCGGTGGCCGCATGGTCTAACGTGCTACTCTAGCAGTAGACTAGTCTGCAAATGACTAGGAGATCGAGGTTTGAATCTCAGTCAGGTGTACTAAGAGGGATTTTTACAACATTGTTTTCCACTTACCCTCTATGCAAATGCGTTTACACTTCGTATAAATATAACCTTCATATTCCATTAAAGCACAAGATAAATTAGTATATAATATTATAAACCCGAATGGTTAGTAAGAAGCGGTGCAAAAAAAAAGTTGAGTGGAAAAAAAGATGTCGTTAGCATCATAAACATAAATAGCAATTTCAAGCCAATAAAAGAAAAGAAAAATGATAGAAAAACTAACACGGTTGAGAGCACATAACTGAGTAATTAGAGTAAGAAACAATGAATTAACAAACTGACTCAGTAATGAAATGACTAAAGATAAAATAAAATAAACATACACACAATTAACTATTCTTTGCGATAGTTTTCCTTTTAAATGTTTTTCAATTTTTTTTCGTGCTTTTTTAGCCGTGCTTATGTTTCAATTCCAAAAAAATGTGTGTTTTAAATTTTAACTCCAGTTTAATTTTCTTTATGCATTTTAAAATTAACTATTACTTTTTTGTAAATATAGTTCCACTATTATCACCAATTTGCAACCAAATTACTTTCAATGTTCTCATTTTCAAATCTTATATTTTCTTAACCTAGGTCAGTTCTAGGGGATACCTATGAACATATTTACTTTTTAATCCTTCCATATGATAAGTAATAATTACATCAAAGCTGGTTAAGTTAGTTTGTAAACCATATAATTGAATGAAATAATTTTCCTCTTTGGAAAGCGTACGTTAAATTCCTATTAACAAGTCTTTGACACATTTGAAAGATAAACATTCCACGAATGGTCACGCTAAATTTGATTGATTTTGGTACAAGATGAATATAATATTTCTTCGTAATTTCTGACGCAATTTCATAATGTGTAATTAGTCCTTATCAGTGGTTCGATAAAATGTAATTTCATAGAACGAACGTACTTATAAATCGTCACTTGTGTCGAGATATCATAGAGATGAAAACTTAAACAATGAACCTAGTTGAAGTGCTTGCGAAATATATAAAAGTACCTTAAGTGGTCAATATTTGCGCATTTTTCTATTACATGTACTTGGATGTGTTTAGATACGATTAATACACACAATTATTTGTTAGTTGTAAATACATATTCAAGTATATAAAGAAAAACAAATTGTTCAACTCAATAAATCAAATATAAAAAAATAAATATTGATTCACAATTGAAAATTTTTCTTATCCTCAAGGCAAGAAGTGAGGTTATATTTAGAATTTAGAACTTCTGTTCGGAGATAGATGGCGCAGTTAAATAATGTTGTTTACAGTGTAAAACAATACAATTCTTCTAGACTTGAGTTCGTCTTTGTCTTCCATCCTAACAAAAGTAAAGCGTAGAATGTCGACTGTCGACTGTCACACGTGATTAAATCTGTCACGATAGAGGAAGAACACGAAGGATTGTCAAATAGATAAACAAGATGAGCTTAAATCAGTGCTTGTAAAAAAAAGCTTCTGTGAATATATTCCATAGAATGTACAATTAGTGTTGGATAGTTATTAATAATGTTTAATAAACATAATTTTACATTATTTTAGATTTTTTTTTGAATGAATAAGTGAAATTTTTAAACCTAGAACCAGGAACCGAGACTTGAAATAATAGATAGAGGGATGACCAACAGCTGTAAAATTGTATAACCAATCATCAATAATTTATATAATATGTATATAAAACCTTATATATTTAACTATATATAAATATATATAACTATATGTAAAATTAATTATATATTAAGTTAATTTTTTATGTATATGTAAATTATTATCTTATATATATAATTTGATAAGCCTGTTTCCGGTAATAGAAATTACGATGAAATGACTGAACAGTTTTTGACAAACAATAATTCATTTTAACGGTTAGGAGCCCAGGATGTCTGGAAAAATAGTAGTTTTCTCGAAAACCCGATTTTCACAGAGAATTTTCAGTTTTTCATTCTTTGTTTAATCACCATGGACACCGTTATTTGTTGCATGGCTGTGAATCTCTAAATGAAATATACCTCTCTGAATAAAAAATAATAACACAATCTTTATTTGTTGGTCCAAACACATCACAATTTCTCTTTGGATGAATATTTCTCTTTGGATGCTGATCATAACACAGCTAAATTGCGATTCCTAAACTGGAGAAACATTTTTTATTGGAATGCTTTTATCGTTAATTCGCATTTAAATCAATAATATTGAGCATAATTCGAAATTTTAAAGGTTAAGTTAAATTCGTGAAAATATTGTCTTTTTGTTTAGCGCAAGATAAAATAATGTTTAAATATGTTTTGGTATTCATTATAAGCTCAAATGATAAAACGAGCTTGAATGATATTTAAAAATTGCCACATTAACTATCTAAGTATGAGTTTTGGTTATTAAAAATTGCCACATTAACTATTTAAGTATGAGTTTTGGTTTTAATATTTTTTTCAAATAATGGGGTTTAATGTCCATTTTATTCAAATAATGGGTTTTTATGTTAATTTTAGCGAATAGTAACATAATACAAATACGTAAGTTAAGATATGTTTTCATTTTATCACTTAATTTTGAGGATGTGATATTTAAAAGTAATGTTTTGTATACCTCATATATCTTTTGCTTTACTTACAAATGGAGTAAGTTAAGTTATGTTTGTGTAAAATATCTATATTTTCATTTTCTCTCTATCTGCCTCTCTTTCTCATGCTCTCACACACATTCTCTCTAACGCTCTCAAACACACTATGACACTCTCTCTTTCTCATATGATCATTTCTTATTCTCTCTCTCACACCTTGTGCATCTCTTTCACACACTATCTACCCTCACATACACTCTATCACACAATTTCTCTCAAATTATCTTTATTATAACATCTTTCTTAAGATCTCCCTCAAATGCTCTTTCGTTCAAACGCTCTCGATCTCTCAAACGCTCACTCTCTATTACTCAAAAGCTCTCTCTCAATCTCTCTATAAATCACTATATCTTTATTATAACATCTCTCTTAAGATCTCCCTCAAATGCTCTCTCGTTCAAACGCTCTCGATCTCTCAAACGCTCACTCTCTATTACTCAAAAGCTCTCTCTCAAGCTCTCTATAAATCACTCTCACTCTCTCTCTATATCAATCACACTATTTCTATTTCAAACTCACTCTCTCTCTCTCAAACTCTATTTATATCACCCTCACAATTTCAATTTTTCTCTCTAACTTTCTCTACAACAATCTCACTTAAACTTTGTCTCTAACTCTCTTTCACTCTAATTTTCTATCTCTAAACTAATCTTTCCCTCTCTAACTTTCTCTCTCAAACTCTCTCTCACATGCCCCAACATTTTCTCTCTCGTTCACACAATATTTCTCCCAAAATTTTAGACTATCTCTTTTATAAAACACACACATACACTCAAACACTTTATCACGCATTCTCCCTCACATATTTTCTTTCTATCTCTCACACACTTTCTATCACTATCTCTCATACACACTTTTTCTCTCACTCACATTCTATCTCCTCACATACACACACACATTTTTGTATATAATTAAATAAGCCAAATTTTTATAGTTGAAATTAAGATTTTCCGGTTCTAACTATTTTAACCAACGAAGTCATTTTAAAGGTTAGGGGTCCAGGCTGCCAACAAATATATTAGCCTAAGACTAAAACTAAATTTTCCTTGCGAATTTTCCATCTTTTAATTCTGTGTGGGCAGTGGATAAACTGTACAATCAATATTTGTTTACATCACCATAGAAACCATTATATGAAGATTATTGTATATCGACAAATAAAATATTTATCTTTGGTTAAAAATAATAACACTGATCTGGTACGAATATATAGAGAGCTGGGAGAGGGGTCATTTTAAATGTCTTTTCGTGGACGGAAGAAGGAAAATACAAGTTTTGATTCTAATTAAACAACGAAAGAAAAATATCCATGTAACTTGATAGCCTTTGACGAGTAAACTTTTATTTAGAAAGTCAAGTGAGGTCTTATTATATATATTAGTTGCTCCCAATAAAAAATCTAAAATACATTTTAGTGCAATAATATGCAGGCATCGCTGCAACGATCCACTAGTATATAATATGTACATATATATTATATACATACATATTATATGTATATATATATTTATTATAATTATATATAATGCACTATTTCACAACTTGCCGACGAGGCTTCAACAAGTACCGATGAGCTGGGGTCATAGGGTGAATTCCCAATTACCTAGTTTCCTTGATGTCGGCTCCGGGGTACGAAGGCTGGACATCTTCCGTTTCTTCTCAACCTCCTGGCTGATTGGCGCCTTCCATGGTCTACCCCATGGTTGAACCTCTGGATCTATGGACAGAGCTGGGAAAGGATTCCTAGTCATAAACGGTTTTAGTCTCCATACAATAACTACCACTGAGTGATAATGGAGCTGAAGGCGTACGGTGTCCTTGCTTAGGACTTATTACTTTGATTTACATTGACAAAATGGGATGGCATTCTAGTGATAGTTTGATGAGCTCGCTCCGTCCTACCATTGCACTATGGATATACTGGACTTATGTTCAACTTATCCACCTTTATAAATTTACACAACTGCGTCATAAGATTTGACATGAAGCTAGTCCCGTGATCTTACAAAATTCTTGACCAAACTTTAAATTTCAAAATTCACTAGAAAATCAATTCCTTAGCCACAGTTTCTGCTGTTTGATCTGGTAGCGATATAATTAACAAGCACCTTAAAAAATGAGCTAAAACTATCAAAATGTCCAAAGTCTTAGGCAGGGGAGCGACAATGTCTTCTCCAAGTCTCTCGAAGGGTTGGGTTACTTCCAGTAATTCCACTAGTTCCGGTCTGGTTATTTATTTCCTTCAGAGTCCTCTTCTGACAGTTGTCGCAACTGGCTACATAGTCGTCCACATCCTGTCGTCTCGTTGGCTGCCAACAAGATTAAGCTATCCTCAAGTTGGTGGTTCGTATCAAGCATGCGCTGCTAACACGTGATCATGGTTTTCACGCAGAATATTTTATACTCAGTATAAGCCGTTCCACTATCAAATTGCAGTACAGGTTTTTATGGATTATTACCATCTTTTTCCAACCCATTGGTTTCTCCGTTAGCGCTGTCTTTTTTCTAACAAGCGGAGCTCCTATTTTGTATTTTAAATTTGAACTTTGTTATTACTATAAAATAAGTATGAAATATTAATGAACATTCATTTATGCATCTTGTGAAATCAATTTAAACCACCATAAATGTTTTCAAATATTTTTTTCTTTCAAAATAAGAAAATATTCACTGTGTCAAAATTTTATGATGTTTCAAATGTATCACGTCATAAGTCTAGTTCCAATTGTGTGGAAAAGCCAGTCATTTTATAGCAGCTGTTATAATAGTTATGAACAACGTCTGCAAAGTCGGAAAGGAATATCTTTTATACAATGTTAAAAAAAAATTAAAACCTATTATACCTCCTGAAATATTTAAAGTAAAACATGAAAATGTTGTCTTGTTGGATGCTTTTTATTTTGCTTATGTACTGTACATTATGTTTAAGAAATGATAAGAAAAGCTCAAATTTATCTTTGAAAAAATCTATGGGCCAATAGCACCCCCATTCATGTGTGGTAGCATTTTGAAGTTGAAGAGGGTATAATTCACTTTAAGCTCTGTCCAGTCTTGAAGAGCAGAGTATTGTTTTACAGTTGTAGGGTTGAGAACTGAAGCGTTAGTTCATCCCATCCATTGATGATATTGGTTTCACAAAATAGAAGGTTCAGTCACTTACACATTCATTATACTCATCTTAGTTTGTAAATGTAGTTTAGTAAACAAGGTTTTATTGTACTTTCCGAGACACTGTTAGTTTGAGAATACATTTTATATATAACTCCAAATTTTATTACATTATACTTTTGAATTTAAAAAAAATTACCCTCAGAGTTGGGTGGCTGAGCAGTCTGAAGTTTTACGCTCGCATTTACCCTTTGCCACCGTTTCTAATCAGGCCCAGGTTCGAATCCTGGTCGAATTCCCTGGCATTAGTTAAACACTTTAGAACAGTCGGTAGATCGTTAGCCAACTGAGATAGAGGTTTGATATTGGGATGGTCTGAGATTTATCTTTGTTAATTTGTCGTCTAAGGGACTGTATGTTGTGTTTTCTTATTATTAGTGTATTTTGTAAGTCGTGTGTTGAAATAATCAGCGTGTTCGAAAATTACACCCACCTAATATAAAATAATTATCTGAGGTTGATTTTAACAAGTTATTTTTCGATAGTTTCAGGAAAATACTGGTGCACATACTATTAGCTACTTTACTCCGTAATATATTTGATTTAAATCAATGTAAAATGCTGAAAGTCAAAACACAGTCTTCAGGCGTAGCACTCCATGTAAACATAAATATAACCATGCTGAGCTTCGCACCAAAGAATCCTACTGATGACAGTCCTCTTGGAAAAGCAAAGCACAGCTGTTTGAAATTCGTCCAAGAAGCCTCTCCAGTTGTGAGCCATTATTCTTGTGTTACGGGCTATGGTCATTATATTCACGTGGCCCTACAGAGTTCTAAGAGTGATTGGTGGTTTAATCGTCATTTTAACGTTTGATCAAATTATATTATAATTTTTACTTGTATTTTTAGTTATAATATATTTTAATTTACATGGGATGAGCATTTTATATATTATTTATTATTGATTCATAGTGTTTAGTGATAGTTTTTTAAACTATTTATCATGGAAATTATAACAAGAAAATTACATAGAAAAGCTATACTGTGAAGCAAAGAACGTCAAATGGTAATGAACGTTTTCAATTATTTTACTAAGACAGTGAATGTCACCGAAGCAGTTAAAGAACATGTAAAACCACGAAATTTTCCGAAAGAACTATCTACGCATTAAGAGAGGAACAAAAATGTGGTCCTTTGCGGACTCCTTCAAAAAGAAAACAAAAAGGAAAGTGATAAATTCAAGAACGAACACATACGACGGTATCGTACAAAGTGGTGTTCGTCGTCTTGTCTATTCCTTGTTGTTCGACAACTTAACCCCTACTGTAAGTATTATTTTAGCGGAGGAAAACGCAGACGACACATTGTCAAATTTCTCACGAACTACCTTATACAGATTTTTGCAGGAGATGGGTGTTAAGTACGAATGGAGGGGTTACAATAGTGCTTTAATTGGAAGGGATGAAATTATTAGGTGGCCTCATAAGTATTTGAAGGATACTAAGAGGTTCAGAGCTGAAGGTAGACCTATTATTCATACAGATGAATCTTGGGTAAATGTTAGACGTAGCGTTTCAAAGGAGTGGAAAGATACCATTCAGGGTTCTCGGCAAGCATTTATTAAGGGGTTAAGCACGGGACTGAAGCCACCACGGGCTCGCGAACCATGATTTGCGATGGTTCACACTGGAATGGCAATGGCTTTGTTGAAAGTGCTGAGCTCACGTTTTTGTGCAAGAAAAACATAGCAGATGCCCATGACGAAATGGATGTTGATATTTATGAAAAGTGGTTTTTCAGAACAATTACTCCCTATTACACCTGAAGGTGCTGTTACTGTTATCGTAATCGATAATGCAGCCTATCACAGCAGAAGGTGTGAAAAGATCCCGACCACATTATGGCGTAAAGATCAAATAGCTGTGTGGCTTATCCATAAGAACATTTATATATAAAAAGAGTTGATTTATAAATTAGTTAATATAGTTGATGTAATAAATTAAAATTGTAAATCGAAATGTATAATTAGGTTAAACTATGGTGAAAACATATTGTTAAATTATGAACAAACTATATAACTAAATTTATGATAAATTATTCATTTTTATGTTTAGTGTTTATAATTTGACAATATGTTTGTACTATGATTTAACCTAATTATAAATTTCGATTTACAATTTTAATTGATTACATCAACTATCTTAGCTAATTTATTAATCAACTCTTTTTTTATATAGTTTTGAATAACATTTCTAAGTCTTAACATTTAATCGTCTATTGAAGACTAAAGGCAAAATCCTATATATAATTCGACGCCTGGTTCGAAATGTATCACCTACCTAGGCTACCATGCCGTGAGAAGGATGCCTAAGTTGTCTTAGATTGCGCTTTTGTTTAAAATTTTCAAACGGATTAATTCTTATTGAGTATACACATAAGTGCTATATTTGTGCTTGATATAACAGTAAAATTAATGTTGTGACCACTTAAACTACCTATAAATATTTTATGATTCACATTGTAGTATTTTAAATTCAAATCAAAAAACCATTTTAATTTTACAAAAGTGTTACTCATTCTCAATCTATACAAATATCTCTACAAGCAGTAAAATGGAAAAAATGTTAAAGAAATGTAAATCTAGCTGTAGGTGAAATGAAAAATGAAAGGCGTGGTTGGTTGAAGAAAGAAAAAGTTACTTGAGGAGGAATATTGGCGAAGAATATAACCTCCTTCTGTTTCCAAACTTTTTCTTTACCCCCCAAGGGACCTTCCCAAACTTTCCTACTTGTCGAGTAATCACATATTCTCATGGCAAAGAAACTCTTGGACAACCTAACTTATTTATGGCTCTTTCGTAGATTAAGTGTACATATATATATATTTTTTAACAAAGTCTAAATTTGACATATAATTGGACAAGAAATCAATTAGATTATATATTCTCTTTC
>CABFOV010001118.1:48944-69733 GCA_902141375.1 Timema poppense
CGACGATGTACACAAAGTTGTGGGATTAGAGAAATATTTAAAGTCATAAAATATCAAAGAAAATACAGACGCATCTTTAAAATATAAATAGTGTCAACGCTTGACTCACATAAATGCACACACACAAACGCACACACATACATATACACATACACACATGTAAATGGAGATTGTAATGACAATTAAAACAGTATATTTGTTTTTCGGTAAAAAAAAATCGTTCAAGGTTTGTGATGATACTTTCATTTAAAATTAAAAATATATTAAAAATTGTTCAAAAGGTGTATATGGTAGATTTTTTTTACACGACCCATAGTTTTATATATCGGGTATTCTTAAAAAAGATCCTTATTTATGGTAGTTGGCTGATGAAAGGAATTTGATAAATTGTGAACTTTTTGAGATAAGCTACAACGTTTTTGTTCAAAATATATATCTGAGGATTATTTTACATGTTATATAAGTATATTTGTTTTTCTAAAACAAATCAATTTATTGATAGCTTACTGATACATTTTATAAACCTTGACATATTTTGTAATTGATCTTTAATATTTAGTAGAAAATGGATCTCATTTAATTGTTTAAATGAAAAGGATTATTATAAATGAAAAATAATTTTAAGTTAGTTTAGACATAACTGAATTCCGAAAACTTTAAATTTATTAAAAATATGTGAATACTTTTGTTTTAATATATATATATATATTAAGAGAGTTTATTTTAATAAATAAGGCTATGTGTTTGTTTTTCTGAGAAAAACTTACCTAACGAACTTACTAAAATATAGTTCTTAAAAATATTGTTCAAAGCTATAATTCATTACATACATGAGAAAGTTTGTACAACTGTGTTGTATCATTTATTTATTTACTAATATTCTGTCATCTTATTTTGATAATTCATTTATCAATAGTACTTTTTAAAAGACGTATTTAAAGCTTAATTTAATAGTAATTAAACCCATGTGATGACCACAATCTCTAAATGTCAAGATTATTCAGTTTTATCTGTTGGTGACAGGGAGGTTGGAGTTCAATTCCAGGCTGAATGTACTGAGAGTGTATTTTTAAAACGGTTTCTCACTTTCACTCCACTCAATGTGGATACACTTATTTTAAATTCTATATTACTAACCCCTACCACACACAATACCTAATTAATATGTAAGCGTTAAGCCAAAAAGTGTATCAAGACACTAGAAAAAAATAATTTATGAGAAAGTATTAGCTTATGGTTATATTTTAGTATTCTTAGAGTAAATTTCTGTTTGGTTTCTTATACAAATTTCAAAATACTATCAATTTTTTTTCATCTGGTTAAAATATATATTTTGATGATACTAATATTTTATTTTTCAACTAGCTTTTACCCGTCGCGGCTTCGCCTTTAATAATTGATCAAATCTTTTAATTTTTACTAAATTAAAAAAAAATTAACTCAATAATTGATAACTTAAATAATATAGATTTCTTTTACTACGAAATATTATATATAATATGTCTTATATACGAAAAGTTTAAACGTTAGTATTGTAAAATTAATGTATACGAAAATTTTAAACGTTAGTATAGTAAAATTAATGTAAAAACCAAAGGTTGGGAATAGTCATATATGTTATTCCAGGACATACTAAACCAAAGTACAAAGTTTCATTCGAATCCGTTCAGCAGTTTTGGCGTGATTGAGTAACAAACATCCAAACATACAAACTTTCGAATTTTTAATATTAGTAATATAATTTAAAATTATTTTTGTACATTAGAAATATTTACTACCCTTCATCATGTATCGAGATTTGTATGAACAAAATAAATCAGAGTTTAACATACTTATTAATTGTATTATATTTATTTTTCTATCTGTACAGAACACAAAAATATATATTATATCTTAAAAATTATTCAGATGAACAACTTATTTTTAGGCCTAAATGTACTTATGATAGTAATTTGAAATGTTTAATTTTCAATTGCAGTCAAATATCTAGAGCATATAATACTTGGTATTTAGATAAATATTTAAATTGCATTTAATGTTTGTAAAAATAGTCACCAAACAAAAATATAAAAACAATTCTAATTCAAATAAATTGTTTTACTAAGGGAACTACCATGTAATTCAAGTGAAATGAAAAACACATTTTTTATTCTTCTTTTAAAGATGCGATATTCCATCAAATATATTACAATAAACGGACGTATTTGAAATGGGATATTAGCCAATTCTCTGGTTTAAAGTATTTTTCACAAACAGTACTTTTTATATAGTACTTACTTTATTAAATAGTTTTCAAATTTAATGATTTAAATAAAAATGTTCATGAAATTTGACTGCCTTTGGATGGATATTAAATTTCTAACTTTATTATAGTGGTTTCCTTTATACAGAGCTGGCTCTCACCCACTATTTACAGCAAAAAGGTGACATTCAACAGTCTATAACGAGAATAAAATTGATTTATCATAAAAAATATTTTTTCATTTTGCTTTTTATTATGTTAAATTTGCTGCCATATATTTATTGAGAATTACAATCAACATAAATAAACAATATAAAGTACAAAATATTATATAAACAAGTAATTTAATTTTCAAATATGATTCCAAGGCAAACAAAAGATAGCTTTTTGTTGGTATATTTGAGACTAGAAACTAATATTGAACAACTATATTTAATGGATTAGAAATCAATTATCATTTTTCTAAAGTATATTGTAGGTGTTAAATGGTATATGAATAAAAATTAAATGTGATTGCTATTAAATGTCAACAACTAATGTCCAATGCCCTCGTTAGAAGTTTTATCAACTTGTGGTTTCAAGTCAAATTTACTTTTGAAAAAGTGTGATACAACACTTGCTGGAATGTAAAACATAGAATGTAGTAATATCCAAATTATTGCATGGCTATTCTGTTAAGACTAAAACATTTATTTAGGTTAAATACAGTAAGTTAGAATAATATGTTATTACATATTTTTATATCAGTACTTTTATATACCTGTTAAAAATAAAACCGCATTTAAAAACATTCTTAAATTTACTGTATTAATATTAAATTTAGTTTTTGATGATTACTAAAATAATGTTGTAAAGTAATTGTAACCATGTACCCATCGCATACACAAAGGAATTGAATTTAAATTATTTATTCCTCAAGTAAACAAATCTATCATTTTTTAAATACAACATTAAAAATAAAAATATTATATTAAATCACATTAAAAAACAATAGTAATATATAGTTTTAAGTTAAAATCTATTAATAGCTTAATCTCACTATAACATATATTATAATTATATTTCCCTAATTTTTGCTAAAGACGTACAATCATTAGAGTTTGAGTACTACAATTTCCACATAATTTTTCACCAATGAAATTTTAGGTTTGTGTTTAGGAGTATATGGAATATATATAGATGGATACGAAGTAAAAATTCCTTTAAATTTCACATTATGAATCTAACATAAATTAATCTTGAAAATATTATTTAGTAGTAAATGTGAGGATCTGTTTTAATTAACTATTATAGTTTTCAGTGGGAATTAAAATTCAGCTACTTTGATAAAATAAAATACAAACCAAACGGAAAAATGATGATAATGGAACATACTCAGTTCTCGGTTACAAAGCACCTCGCACAAGAAATTAATAATATTATCAGTTTCACACGTACTTAATCAAAATAAATCTCTAAATTTTGAAGAAGAAAATAAAATATTTATTTAAATAAACGCTTGTTTAATTTCACACTATACTATGTAGACAACGTAATTATACTTCTTTATTGGAAATATTTATTTATATAGTGATTCCATTCACAAAATGAAGATGCAGATCGATTCTTATAAAAATGTGTATTTACATATGAAATAACTAAAGAAAAATATTTATTTAGAAATATGCACGCGCATAGATGAGTAGATGGCATATTATTAATTTAAACGTAATGGTGTAGTCTTAGCCAAATTGAATTAATAATTAATAAAACACATACTGTACCAAAATAAAAGCATGTATTCGTATGATTTAAACGTGTAAGGGTCTAGATATTTACACCCTACACATTAATAAATATTGAGTGAACAATTTAACGACATAGAGATTAAATAACAAATTTAAATGGGCCAAACGCAAGATAAATAATTAGGTTCATTATAATCTTTGTGAGCGTAATGCTTCCTTTAATGAAAAAACTAAGTAAACAGATTTGTTTTGTTGAATTCCTGTCAACTATAAATACAGAAGCAATAATTGTTGTTTTAAACCAGAAAGGCAAATATGTCTAATTCTAGCTCACAATGAATACTCACTCCATTGGATTGTTTCTTCTCCAATATGCGGAAAAAGTTCATCAGAGTGAAATTGAATGAGTTATCTTTAACAAATAGTGTGTGTAAATTTATTTCAAAGCTGTTATCACCCAAAATTTATTCCTGCCCACTTGAATTACGAGTTTCTTCAAATATACTGGGTTAGATATACAAAATAGTATTAAGTACTATTCTGTTTTACATTTTGACAGTGTGTTAAATCTTTCTAGAATCGATGTGCGAATCTTTGCGAATGTTTTGAGATAATTTAAGACAAACACATGTTTTGTGTTTATTTTTATATTAAAATGTTATTTTTCTCTAATATTTAAATGTTAAACTCAACACTGCCAACTAATACACAAACAAATAACTATCGGCCAAAAACTACTTTTCAGTCTACACGGTCTCACGGCAATTTTACTTTGTTGCCTGGATCTAGGTAAATTGGACAGTTGACAAAAGGATTTGACACGTAACATATTAATCAAATTCCTTTTATTTAATAAACGTCTTAAAATTAAGTTCTTACAAGTTTTTTTCTAATATATACAAATAGATCTATGATAAGTATGCACGGAATACTTAAGATTACTTTGAGGATGCCGACATGTGTAGTGATTTTATGAATTAAATACTTATGATAAGGATATATGCAAATGTAGTAAAGTCAAGTCATACACAGATTTTTAATATTCCTTAAAATATTTGTATACACAAATCCATTTGTCATGTACCGTACGAATCTCCAAATATATTTTTCAATTACTGTCACGTCAATTAATCAAGTCAGTTAAGTAACAAAACTACTTTTGCTCATTTCCTTACCATACTATTATATTATAGATTAATATAATATCAAACACAAACTTTTATCTTTATTCAACAAATATATATACCATAAACAACGACTACTTAAAAAAAATTATCTAAAGAAAATGAAAATAATAAAAAGGGAAGACATATATTTTTATGGTTTAATCTATTTAGAATGCCAGCCATATTCGTGACATCATAGAGGTAGACGATGACACGGTCCAGAAAAATAACATAAAACAAAAGTTTTCAATAAATCTATGGCAACGGGTTTGATATCTTTCGTGAAGTTATTCTCAATAGACTGGTCTGAGGAGCTCCTCAGCTGACAGCTCGCCGTCTTGGTCGACATCCACGAACTTGTGGACGATTATCCGTGCCAGCTCGGGGTTAGTGCGTAGCTCCTCGACGAACCAATCCACTGGCAAGCTGTAGACAAACACAACGATTACAGATAACAAGTAGGATGTTCAATAAAATAACGGGGAGTGATCAAATGTTCAAATGTTCACGCACATCATTGCAAATGCTCGAGCGCATCACGGAGAGTATTAAAAGGCATCATTGCAAATGCTCGAGCGCAGCACGGAGAGTACTAAAAGGCATCATTGCAAATGCTCGAGCGCATCACGGAGAGTATTAAAAGGCATCATTGCAAATGCTCGAGCGCAGCACGGAGAGTACTAAAAGGCATCATTGCAAATGCTCGAGCGCAGCACGGAGAGTACCAAAACTCGTCACGGTGAATGCTCAAGTGCATCACGGCAAATTCTTAAGCACATCACGATGAATGCTCTAAAACTGGGATGATAAATCTATGACATGTGAAAAAAAAAAAATTAATACAACTTTTTTCAAAGTGGTATAATTTTTTGAAGTCAATATTATTTCGACAGCCATGCCATTCAATGTCACAATTAGCTTTATAAAGTCAATGACTAGAAATCGTCTTGGCACGCACTTAAGTGAAGCTTTTGTTCTGTTGAAGACAAGACAATATGGGCCGAACACAAATATCATGGCTAGCAAAATATAGCGATATGTATTAAACTAATATGTAGAATATTGTATAAGTTTTTGGTTTTAACACAGATATAAATCGTATCTAAGAAACAGGAAAATGGACCAAGAACTTTCTAGACATAGCCATGGTGCCCTTAAAGAGGAAGAAGAAGAAGAAGAAGAAGAAGAAAAAGCAAGCAAATAAAGGCAGTGACCTCAGGTATATCAGCCTCATCCCTCATGTGGGGAATATCGTAGCAAGAATACTCAACAAGTGACTGGAAAAGAAAATAGAAAGTTTGATCAATGAAGGCCAATTCTTATTAGGAAAAGGTATCAGAGATGCCATCGGGATATTGAGGATAATTTCAGGGAGTTTTTAAAGTCAAGGAAGAAGCCTACATTGGTTTCATAGACTGACAAAAAAGATTAGATAGAGTGAAGTTGAAGAAACTGATGGAAATACTCAAGAAGATCGACATCAACTGGAGGGACAGAAATCTGATTGCAAACTTGTACCCGGAACAGCGAGTGAAGGTGAGGCTGAATGCTGGAGAGACCAACAGTGTAGAACTAAGAAGACGAGTAAGGCAGGGATGTTGTTTGTCACCCAGTTTGTTCAACTTGTATGGAGCGTGGCTGGTCAGGGAAGCCATGGAGACAGATGGACATTTCAGGATAGAAGGACACGTCATCAACATAATAAAATACGCAGATAATCAAGCATTTCTGACCAGAAATAAAGAAAAAGTTGCAGGAAATGATGGTCTGGTTGATAGAGATAGGCAGAAGATAAGGCATGGAGATCAACACTGAGAGGTCGAACGTGATGGTGACTTCAAAATATTAAAATTTATTAAAAATAAAAATTGGATACCAGGAGTTGGAAAATTTTGATAAGTTCAAGTAGCTGGGAAGTCTCCAGGCAAAAGAAGCCTATTGATTCAAGAAAATTTGGTGGAGGATCATCATGGCTAAGGAAGCTTTCAACAAGAAGAAGTTAGTGGTGGCCAGCAAGATGAGTTTGGAACTGAGGAATAAACTGTTGAAATGCTTCATTTGAAGCATTGAGCTGCTTAGATCAGAAACTTTGACTCTTAGGAGGATAGAAAAGAAATACTTAGAGAGCTTTGAAATGTGGTGCTGGAGAATACTTGAGAAGATTAGTTGGACCGACAGTGTCAAATGAATAAGCCCTTAAAAGAGTAGGTGAGAAGAGAACCATTTTGGATCTGACTTTTCGGTTCAAAGCAAACTTGATTGGGCTCATCCATAGGAGGAACTGTCCTTTGCACGACGTAATAGAAGGAAATGTTGGGGGTAAAGAGGATCTTAAGAAGTAGGATTCAAATATTGGATGACTTGAAGAAAAGAAGAAAATCTGTAAGCCGAAGGAGTCAGAGAACAAGGCGCATTGGTGGTCTAAATTAAGTGACTAAGGGAATGGACCTGTAAAAAACAATTTTTTCTGTGATCTAGTAAAAACATCTTTAGAATTAACTGTTTTTTAAAATGTATTTTGATAGAGATGTTGTCATTTGAGACTCCACATAGCGATCCCCGTGTGAAGGACTCAAGCTCTCCCATTGAGAGCAGCCATTTTAACCTGGAGGCTGCGTGTCTGGTGTATACCATGTATGTGACTCCCGTGGGTTTTCAAAAGCAACAGCCCAAAGCTACAAAGGCACGGAGGATAACACCGTCACATAATATTAAAAAAAAAAATTGTCTCCTTATGTATGATACATCTTCTTGTACTGTAACTTTTACGCTGTTTACAGATAATGTATTCAGAATATTTCTATCATCTTCGGTTAAAAATAAATATGCGTTTCAAAAAACTTTTATATTTTATTTGCATTTGAAACCAATATTACTTTATAATAATTTTGAACTAAAAAAAATTAACCAATAATTTCCGTTTTTAATTAGTCCCAGGCACATCCCTGGTGACACTCCAGCAATTATATGCCAACGTGTTAACACTCAACTTTACTTGATACCGTTTTCGTAACAGTAATGATTGGGTGAAAACGCTCTCCATGGTTGTCACTAACATCACCAAAAAGTTTGGGAAAAATCCAAATGTGAGTGTAGAAGTGAATCTTTAGTGACTTGTTACACCCCATTGTTTCATATAAATGAATGAGTTTTCCCACAATTTTCTGGTAGTTGTCTACTTTATTGTTTACAAAGAAAGTGCTTGATATACATTCGAATGCCTCCCAAGCTAATAGTTCAACTTAAATCAGAGTAGAATCAAAAGTGTTATCAATGGTAAATGTCCTTATCTGTGGACCAACAAAAATCCCTTTTATATTTGCCTCACTCAATCAGGTTGGGGTCATTTCTGCTGTAGATATAATAAAAACCAGGTCATCTTTATTTATGGCCTTGAAAAATCTTTTTACTAAACCAAGTTAAAGATGACGTGGTGGTAAGAATACGCTTGCGGAATCAACTAACGGATCATGTACAAAAAATGTCACCCCTTGTGTCAGTTTCTGACGTTTATTTCAAAGT
The DNA here is from genome assembly GCA_902141375.1 of Timema poppense. NCBI lineage: Eukaryota > Metazoa > Arthropoda > Insecta > Phasmatodea > Timematidae > Timema > Timema poppense. The sequence goes on from CABFOV010001118.1 coordinate 57,602, forward strand.
TTCGTTGAGTTGAGCTTATCCTTGGCTCGGCTGTCCCATTCACTAATAAACCAACAATACTCTCCATATCCTAATTGAATGCCTAAGAAGATTACTACTATTTTTAGTCACACCTATATTCCAACAGTATTTTGAATGTATTTTTCCAAATAAGTCTACATGTTTTCATAAGATTTCTTTGTGTGCAATGCGTAAGTAGTTGGTATGGGGGTATGTTTGTTACCATTGTGAAGAAGAATTGCTTTTACGATAGGCTTTGATTATTATTATTATTATTAGCACCGCGTCTTACTACCCGTTCGGGTTATACGCACTTACGCTAATGTGTAATGGTAGGAACAGTTTAACGTGGAATCCAAACCACGGTGGAGGCCTGGCATTCCTCACATTCACAAGATTTCTTGTCAGAGGTGAAGGAAGATAGGATTTGATGAATCAATGAAAAGTTCCCACTTCACTCATCGTAATGCGGTCTTGTCCTACTGAATCCATGACCCTGGGAGACGAAATGGTGTTGATATGATGTAAAGGGCTGACAGTCTAGTTAGTTTATGTCTTGTTTCACAGAGACCAGTTCACCTCCATTGTTTTCATAAATAATACTTCATGTTCCAGGTGGTTTTGGATCTGGACTAATGGCGGAAGGCAAAGATGGATATTGTATACTATGTTTAGATTTCAAGAATATTTCCAATATTTTAATTCAACAGATGTAACAGTCTATCAAATGATTTTTTTTGGTTCTCTCCAAACTATTGGTACAGCAAATGGCATAGAGTTCCGAGAACCTTTCAATGATCCTCTCAAATACACTGAACAGTTGCTACATACAAAGTAAGGAGCGCAAGATATACTCTGGTCACCTATTTTGCACCCAGTTTATAGCTCATATGATAACTAATGGTGTTATAGTCTTGCGATTAGATTTTATAGTATAGTCACCACACACGTAACAAAAACTTTCAACATCATGTTCATATTTTCGAGGCAAAATAAAACACAATAATAACTAAAATACTTATGTAGCACACTGAAGGTTTTACATCTCTTGACACTAAGTAGCATGTAGTATAATCATTTTCATATAACTAATCAACACTTTAATGAATCAGTTGAAAAGTTACTTGTTTGACTTTGTTTCCGATAAATTTATTTGAAATAGATTTAATCTGAATCGCTACCTGAATATACCACCTTTTTTTAAAAAAATAAATCTATATTTTTTCTCTGACACACAAATATAAAATGTAATGATATTGTCTTGTATTTTATTTTCTAATGTTTTAGCAAAATTAAAAATTGAAATAATAGAGAAGTCAAATAAAATTGACAAGCATAAATAAACAAGTCATTTCTTAAAATACTTATAGTTGACCTTATTACAAATTGTTTTAATTTGTATTTAATCTGTGAATGATAGCAAAGTTTTATTTTAAATTTGTTGTCAACAATAAAAAAACATTGAAATCAGTATATCACAATACATCAAGAATCAAAAATTCTGCAGTGTTTTTTTGGGGGTAAATCCTTTGTACGCTGGAATGCGGACCTGTTGGGGTGAGAATAATAAGACCCTATTTTATTACAACTAAAAATATCCAAGGTAATTTTATCTTATTCCCAGTACGGAAATCAAAGCGGTGGGATAGCAGACCCAGTGAAAATTTACCATTATATGTAACTATATATCATGGGCTAACATGTCAGCTATGTCCTTTTTCTGTAATTAAAATGCAAACATAACTGTTCAACCCTTTCAACCATCTTTAAGAATAAACTCTTTAGTCAGGAATGTGTCGATTAGAATAAAAGTAACTCCTCTTTCAATTTAAATTGAGTTAAATTAGTATGCACCGTAAAATAGTTCTAGAGTTAAAAAAATAGCTATTTTAAAATGTATATGTGTTTATTTTATTCTTAGGCAGAACAATTAAACATTCCTCATTCATTAAAAAAAATCACTATTAAATATGATTTTAAAATTAAGAAACTTTAAGATTATTTTACTCAAGCCTTTGTTCTTCGTACAACTAAATAAATTATTAATATTGTTATTTTATCAGTTATCGCATGCAAGTGAACAAACAACATGCAGCTTACTTTTTTTTTACATTAAATGTTTGTCGCCTCATTTATGCACACTTAAGGTTGATTTGAGACAAATAAGTCGAAACGACGTTATCAATTTAAGTAAAACAATAGGACAAATTGACCTTTAATATTACAAATAAAGATACATTACGTGAGTTAGTAACCTAGTTAAATAACAAATATGAGATACATACATTTATACTAGTGATACACCTCAGAACAAGGCTATTATTAATTTTGTTTGCCTCATTTCAGTAGTTGAATGTTTTAAGGCGTCACTCTCAAAATAGGCTAAACTGCCGATGAGAGGGAAATCGGGTTTAGAATCTTGGTCCAGTGTGTCAAGGGCAGTTTTTTCCAAATGGTTTTCCACTCTCCCTCCATGCAAATGTGGGTATACTTCCTCTAAACGTAACCTTTATAATGCACAAAACTTGCCGTAATTAGTTTGAATAGTGAGATTCGGCGACAAAAAATATGTTACTGTGGTTTTATTCAGGCGTTTAAGACGTAGGATCTTATCAGAACCTGATACAACAATTATAAAAAGCTCCAAATCACTCCTCCCACACCTCGTTTTCCCTCTTCTTTCTCACCACGCGAATATTAACTCCTGAAGCCCACCGAGATTCGAACCAAAACTTGCCAGAAGGAAGTGCTTTTATCAATATATGTCACTATGTGGGCAAATAAATCGCAGTACATCAGGTTGGGGTTTAACACAGACTGTTTGCAGAGTCAGGGACCCTATCATTACAACCAACTCTTCTTGTTATACAATTTTTTAGCTCAATCCCCTCACGGCTCATCACTAAAATCCAAAATCACACATACAAAAGAACATATAAAAGACTCACGTATGCAAAAGATCAAATATCTCTGAAAATATTATGCTCACATTTTATTGGATCTCTTTGATAACCTGTCGTTTTGGTTTTTCAAAATTTCAAAGAGCTCAAAGGAGAGGGAGGTAAAAAAATTTAACGCAGAGTACTGTTTGAATATATCACGAGGTGTATTCGAATGTCTAGTCACTTTGTATTCATTTCAATCAACTAAATAGAATAGATTGAATTATACGAGGGAGTATAGACATTTGATACGTTTTTTTGACAAGTTCCTATCTATGTTTATTGAAGGTTTCATATTCATATTTGTGTTAGGTAAACTTACTTCTATTTTTAATGAAACGCGTCCTTCTAATTGGCTGATTTATTCACATATCTACACTAACCGAATGGGAAAGAACAATATATAATTGAGAGGAAGTGTACCTGCATTTTTGTGAAGAGAGAGATTGAAACACCAATTATGAAAGCCCTCTTTCAGCAGTCAAACGGGATTCAAACCCCGACCTCCCCATCACTAGCAAACCAAATTAGACGAGGTTAACGCCTTAGCCCGTGTACCCACCGATAGAGGGAATAGGCAAATAAATGGTAAAAGTTGCGGCTTAAACACGAAAAAAATACTGGAAATGACTTAAAAAATATCACAGATTAAAAATATTCAAACTAATCCATAATATTTCATACACATGTTAATATAAATATAAACTCACTTTGCTACCTCTTAGAGATAAAAGTATAATGTTTGGTCGATATAAGGAAAATATGATGTGCTAAACCATTCAAATAACCTTAACGTAGAATAGTTAGTATGCATTCTCTTAAATTATTGTTATTTTTAAATCGTAAACTAAGTAACTAGATAAAGCTTTCTATCGTGCTATTATTTTTGATATAGTTTTATGGCGCAATTTATGTTTCTTTAGTCGGGGAGTGGTCTCTTTTTAACATAAACAGACAAATATTACTGGCTAAATAAACTGGTGCTAAATAATTTTTTCACTGTGGTCATATAAAATTCCATAAAAATAGCCTGCATTGCTTAAAAAGTACATAACTACTTACAGATAAATACGAGTATTATTTTTTATTTTACTAAATCCTATTATAATACTTGTTGCATCTCCTTAAGGGGTTTAAGGCGCAGAAGGTCCTGATTCTATCACTGGGAACGTATCTGATACTTTAATAAGCATGTACTGGTATTCTTGTAGCTCACTAAATTGAGCTCTTCAATCTAGAGTTCATTGTTTAATTTTAGGTTTTGCTGCTCTAGGTTAAATCACTTTGGGGTTGTCTTGTTGATACAATCTTGTATTAAAGAGAGGGATTGAAAAATAATTGTGAAAACTACCCTCATTATACTCGATTGGGATTCGAACCTTAGTCTCCCCGTCATTGACAGTTCAGTCTATTGTGAGAGTTACACCTTGGATCACCAAAGCAGGTAGTTACAAAATAATCTATATTTCAGAGTTGTATATAAATAAATAAAAAAAAGCTTTTAATCTTTTAATGTGTACAAATTGTTCATTCGCTGTCAATATTTAATTGTAAATTCATCTTCTTACCAGTTAAAGCTGCTTTATTCTCTCGGGGATTCATTACAAATATATCTTAGGTGACAGACGAATTTATAAATCTACATATTGTACTTAATAATGATATCACAGTTTTTATTCACTTACCTTAGAAAATACAATTGATTCTTTTAAAATAATGAGAAAATACTTTATTGGATCATTCGACCCTATTTTATTTTAAAATCGAACTGACTATAATATGTGATACATAAAAACGTTGAGCTTTTGTCCGAAATATTCCAATAGTTTCTTACAAAGCTAATAACTTTATTTATTTCAAATTATAAATTAAAAAGTGATAGCCATTACATTGAGGCGTTTTTTCGATAACTACTTCTTAAAACCTCCATCAATCTACCGACAGGATATCTACAACTAGATAAAAATGAAAGACGCATATTTAATCCATTTTAATAAAAATTGCTTACGCCCATTATTTATGTATGCATCTCTTGCTTAAAAAAATATATTTTTGTGCATGTGATTAATCTAGTTCGGGCCTAAGTTACCTTGGTACAGTTGAATGTTGGTTGAGTAGCTATTTTTTCCCCAATTGTTATTAAAAGAATTAGCCCATTTTTAATTACAATTTTATCAGAAGTTAATTTAGGATGCATTTGAGAAAGCTCACCTATCCACCATTTTGTCGTTTCCTGTTTCACTGGCCGGGTAGTCGAATCCACCGTCCCGTTTGCCGAAACCTCTGGCAGTGGAGAGAGCCCCGTTCTTAAATCCCCGTATCGTCCTCGGCTTGCTCCTGCTGCCTGGATACGAACCCGCGGCGCATAACGCCAGGACCACCAACAGCACCACGACGAACATTTGACAGCTGCTGGAGATACGCATCGTGACTATGTAACACACAAAGAAGGAGGACTTTAGATAGGAAACACGCTCTCCAGATTCTACATGTAGATAAAGGGATGAGAATATCTGGGACAGGTCGTAAAAAAATGACTTGGGAGATTGGGGTTCGATAATCGACAAGGTGATCTGTGGGAAAATATTCCCATATCCTCTCTCTCTCTCTCTGCGAGTATTGACACACTTCTCAATCTGTTACCTCAAGAGCCAATCTCCATGGCGTCAGCCCACAAACGAGTTATACCGACCGAGCGGCCACCGCAAGTTGGCAAGGATAACGCCAAAATTTGCAGATGGGGTCAGCACAACGAAATCTACTATTTTTAATCTCATTTTTCTAGACTGGATTGGCTACATATTTATTCAAGTATCTCCTCAATTTGTCCTCACGTGGCTGAGTTGACAGCGTTTCAGACCCACTTCTGGAATCAATAGGGATCGAACCTGTACGCCTTAATCTGGAACTCCTACCACAAGACCACAGAGGCTGTCTAAGATCCTACCTCACGGATTGTTAACCAGGAAATTGGTTACTCCCCTCTAACCCCCATTGATAGATACATTGTAACAGTGGCAACATAATGATACACAGAATGACTTAAAATTAATGGAATAGTTGGCATTGTTTCATTTCTTAAATATTTGTTTTATATTTGATAGAACATACTGTAAAAGAAAGCGCTCCACTCCCTCCAATTCGGGAGCTGCCTTAAAGAGAAGGCGCATTAAAATACGATTTATCACATTCTTTACTTGATGGCAGTGAAAGTTGGATGAATGAGTAATGATGTGATAATAATATTTTACTCGTCTCAATTCCACTGCATTTTGATGGGGATTACAGAAAACTGCATTTAGATGTGACGCTTGGTTCGAGAGTTACACAATTTACTCATAGAACGACAGAATGTGACAATAAAGCATGCGAAGGGACCACTCTAAACACTGTTCGGCCAAAATATTTTTGTTTTCGGACACATATTTCACGCAGAATATTTTCATTGACATATTAACTAGATTTACTCAAAGCTGCAATGTTTGGAAAAGTAATTACTGGTGCACAGGTTCTTATAGTGTCCCCGGCCCCCTTAGACGATCTAATAACTTTCCTTAACCAGCCTCGTGGTAAAGGCTGCTGACCTATGTGTTCCGGGATCGGTTCCCGGCTAGTACAAGGGGATTTTTCTAGAAAGGGGAATAATTCCGATGGCAACCAGGGTTTGGTTAATTAGGCTCAAGCAAGACTAAGATCTTCATTTGATTTGGCACGTCATGTTCACTATCATCATCACCTCATTTCATCGGGGGAAAGAGCCTCCGTGGAAAGGATCTACTTTTAGATCATTCATGTTTCCCCTGAACAACGGCACATTAGTATTGGCAAATCTTTCCGAAAACTGGACTACAAATTGATGTAGACTTGACATGCCATTAAAAAATTATAGCTTGCTATGTCCTAATTAAAACTATTCTGTATTGTGAAAATTACAGCAGAAAATAGTGAAGATATGAAAATTGATTTATTCCATCATTTACAATGTACAAAGTGACTAAAAAGCGTTTTGGATGGACACTTTTAGCCGATGGGATTGTCTTATCCTTTGTGTTTTTCACAATCATCACAAATTTGACCAGAATCAAATGATAACAGATTAAAATTTTACAAATAAAATATATAATAATATAATATTTAGCACTGCGTCTTACTACCCGTTCGGGTTACACGCTTTAAGTACTATTTACTCTAATGGATTAGGATTTGGGAAGGTTGAATTAGAGGAAGTGAACCCGCATTTGCGTGTAGGGAGAGTGGAAAACCATTTAGAAAAACCACCCCCAGTTCACCCGACCGAGATTCGAAACTCGATCTCCCCGTCCTCAGCAGTCGGGCTCAACACGACAAGCGCGTTAGCCAACTACGCCACCGAGGCGGGTAATAAAATATAAACGTGTTAAATTTTCAAGAGATGCATTTCTAAAAATACATCCCAATATATTAATAAAGTCTGTCGAATTATTTTATCATCATCTGCAATTATAGAACGATTCTGTTTGGAAGAACTGTTTAGAAAATACAAACTTTTTGCGTTCAACAATAAAAACATTATACTTTATTATTATTTTATTAATTCTAATGTACGTATGATACATCAAAAGTGACGGCTGTAGATCACATGATTTGACATGTGAATAAATGAAAGAGGTTTTAGTAACTTTATTAAGTTTCAGATACTGCTTTACTGACCAGAAGCTCACCATGGATTAGGAGAAACATGTGCTCTCTATACACTGGGAGTCCCCACGTATAAAATAAACCATTAATTTCAGTCATCCATAGGCAGCGAACTCAACGTCAACATAGCCCATTGCAGAAGCAATTGGTTTCAAATCACCTGGTTCAGCACGTTTCAATTAAATACACTCGGAACGCGTCAGAACACAACTGTATGTAAATGCTTCTGGTACACATAAGTGGTCACGCGAATACAGGCGTTAGTCTCGTCTTTAGGGATGTGGTATCGAAAGAAAAGTACCGATACTGTACTCATTAAAAGTATCGGAAGAAAAGTATCGATACCGTACTAGTATCGAATGAAAAGTATCGATAACAATAAATATTGGTATCGATATTTTAATCTGGAAAAATGTTTTTTTTTTAATACTTCCAGCTTTTACATCACAATTGTATTTTCATATTTATTTAAACACCTAAGATTATAGTGATTTAACCACATTATAGTTTACTTAAGTCTATCGAGCTTATATTTATGTGTTGGAACTTGGAAGGTATGCTATTACCATTCCAGGTTTCAAAACATCTATGAAAATGTAGCTGATGGAACGTTATTTGATAGTTAAATATGATTTGTAATATTTATTTCAATCTATTTTGCACCCTTTTTTAACCATTATAGTAAACATAATACCAGCATGAGTGAAGATAGCAAAAAAGTTGTTTATTTCGATACCGATCTGATACCGGAGTCTGTAAAATTATTGGAAAAAAGTATCAGGAAAAAATTGCTAGTATCGAAAGAAAAATATCGATACTTTTTTTCACATCCCTACTTATATTATAAAGTTTGCCAGTGATGGGGACGGTCGATGATGGATCCCGACAGGTTTTTCTGGTGTGTGTGTGTATGTGTGTGTGTGTGTGAAGACGAGGGATTCCTTGATGTTTTGTCACTCTTAATGAACGCAAATGCAAGCATTTTTATTCTAAATTTTAACATTAATTTCAGCTACTTAAGTGAAAATAAGCGTACTTTAAATTAATTGATAGTAAATGATAAAATAACAGATCAAGAATTTAGTAAAAAAATCCATTAATGGGCATACTATTTCTAATTACTACTTTAACACTACATCCACGCCACGTCAAGTAAACAAACGCCGAAACTTTTATTCTAATTTACAAATATATATAGAATAACATATAAATATTATACTTGGTAAAATATGCAACCTTTTCATTTCTCATTAATTATGGCTATTATAGACTCTCAACATACTATATGGAGCTATTCGCGTTCTGGACCGCTTTACGATATTATTACACCTTCTGATTTCGCATCACCTGAAGACTAAAAGTGGATCCATCCGAATATAGTTGGTAATGGCCCAAATAGAAATTCGCCAATTGGGAACAGACTTGGTAAGATATTTTCAAGAGCCATTCTTAAAGAAATTGATTTAACCTTTTTTGCCTTTATTTTTCTTAATCTTTAACACAGTAGGTACATGCGATCCTGAGCTAGGGCGTTAGTTTGGTTTTTGCATAAGGTAATTCAATAGAAAAAATATATTAATTGAATTTTCTACCAAGTTTAAAAAAAATTAATTTCATTTATAGGCTTATGTTTTCAGACTTATTTTTCTTAAGGCTACTATTTTGACAGCTACAGAGAGCTGGGCCATTAATTATTATCCAAACCATGACTAATGAAAGCAACCGTAATTTAAGAATAAAAGAAAGAGTTAACATGCATTTAAAAAAAATCCTCTCCATTTTAATCACTTTTCTTGATTCTATTATTTGTGTCTTCTCATTAATTTTAATAGTATTTCAAAATAACCGAAGATTATAAACCTCAAACTACAAACATGCGAAGTAAAAATATAATTTATTTGTTAAAATACACGTTGAAAAATAATACCTGAACATGGTAATTCAATCCAAATATCAATTTTTATAAAATTAAACTATTTAATAATTTTATAAACTTGGAGGACACCCTTACATGCATAGACGACAATTCCATAAAATTCAATATTGCCTTACCAACTTTGGTGAGTGTAAATATAATGGATGATTTGATTGTATTTTCTTTCAGTGGGACAGGTCACGATATAAAAATCTTAGATACTCTTTTGTCAACGACCTCACTCTTTAACATTTAAATATACAGTTAAATTTAAACTTTGCGATCAAGATTCCTTTATTTCTTAACAAAGAAATGGCGTCAGAGCGGGAGGGAATCCTAGTGGCAAGTTAGGGTTAAAGAGTATAGATACACTTATACTACACTCAGGACCACCAAGAGGAAGGTTGCGTGGGGCATTGTAATTTTGGATGCTCCCTTACAAAAAAAAAACTTCAACAAACTACTTCCTTAGTTTCCTTTATTAACTTGATATTTAAACTGTACCCATGAGAAAAAGAGAAAAATTTCCTTTTATTTTTTTTCACTGCATCTTAAAACCCATTTAGGATAGACGTATAAAATAATTATTCTATTGAAATAAAGACGAAGAAGGTATAATTTTAGAGAAGATATACCCTCATTTGTGTGGGGAGAAAGTAGGAATAAAAACACCCTCACTACACCCGACCGGGATTCAACCCAAGCTATCCCAGTCAGAATCAATCCAGTCTAACAGGAAAGTAATGAGTTGGACCATGCGACCAGTGATGAATATTTTCCTCATATTATTAGGACTATATATTCTTATATCTAGACCTATAAAGATAACCATCTTGAAAAGAACAAGGGTAAGAAAATCAACACAAAAAATTAATTGTCCTTAACTCACGTGCTTTGTGGCTGCGGAAACACTTGTTGCTGTAAAATATATTGTTAGGGCCATCGTCCATCGCCTCTTTGCGGAGGCCTATGCTGCCCCTTTAAACCCTCCTCCTCTTTCTGGGGGTTCCTTACTAAACAAGCACTCGAAAAAAACCCAAATTAATTTTTATATTCAACCCTTAAGCTTAAGGGTAGTGATGGGAGGATATTTTTCAAGAAGTGCACAAGAATTAAAGTGGAGAGACAATGAGAAAACATCAGCACAAGTTACTTGTGGAAAATCAGCCATAGTGTAGGCTTAAGGTGGGGTTGTATGGAACGTGAGTTAAGGACATTGTTTTTGAAGTTTTTTGATAGCAACAACTTTTTTTGGTCAAAACAAATAAAATATTGCTCCAGTAGAAATATAAAGTTTAGCTTCACATGGGTATATCAACAGTTCTTTAATATCTATCCTCAACATAGAGGCATTTAATAAAAACTTTTCAAGTGAAGATCAATGCTGTCATTAAACTCTAGGACACCCTTGACAAACATTCAAGAATTGTTTATACCACCATGTGAAGAGAATTAAACTTTATTTTCCTAATAAATTAATATTTGATTTATTCTTACCAAAATATGTTTTGCTATAGAAACTGCAAAAACATTGCTTTTAAATCGCGTTCCCTACATCCCCATCCTAACCATCTGAACCTTTCCTTTACGCAAGTTCTAGCCTATTACGGACCAGTGTGGACCTTGTCATCCTGATTCTGAGTAAGACCGCTCACCTAAACATGCAAGTTCTCCTAAACACTCGCTAAAAAAATTGTCATATCTTCAAATCCCCGCGTTCTCAGAATAGATCTAAACAATATTAACTATTATCTAACAACGTTCATTGATGGTCTAATTCACTTTGCCTGCTAATCGAGAACACGATGTTATAAAATATTGAGTGCAATATTTAATCAAACTGTCAGCATTTTTTCTTGTGGATACGTTTAAAGGTATAACCATCCCAATTGTTTAATATATGTTTTTTGTGTTGGGAATTGGGATGTTAACAAGGTCAAGCTTGTAGCTTAGTAGAAATAAATTATGAATTTTTAATTTAAAGCATTTCCTTTATAAATATTTTTCATCGGAGTTTTCGTTGCTTTTATTTTGGTCTAGATATACATTTCCGAAGAAAATACGACTTCATGTTATCAAATTGGGATGAATGTTTCAATATGGGTTTTATTTTGATTATAAACGAAGCGAATACAAAGAGATTGGTCTCGATTTATTGCAATTTGCTGCATGTAGAGTGTTTACATACATACATACATACATACATACATACATACATACATACATACATACATACATACATACATACATACATAACATACATTACACATACATACAAAAAAAATACACACACACATACATACCTATACTTACACACCTACATATAGACATACACACATACAACCATACATATATACAGTAGCCTCATGACTTATTTGGTGTTGACTGACAGCTTTGAAAAGCTACCAGACCAAATTACGTATCCCTACGCCGAACCATATGCTCTGCAAAAACATGTGTTTAGCAGCTGTCACTTCTGACAGTCAAAATGTAGCTATATACCTAAATGTTGACTGTAAGAAGTCAGCTGTTAGCTGTCAGTCAGCACCAAAGAAGCCATGGGGCTACTGTACTTACATACATACATACATACATACA
>CABFOV010001118.1:71225-87321 GCA_902141375.1 Timema poppense
TGTTCTCTTTATTCTCAATTCGTCTACAACATTTAACCACATATATTAAGTAATATTATTATTTAAAACAAAAGTATCTATTTAGAATAGAGGCTATTTACTTACATTGTCTCCATTGTAACGTGTTTACAATTTCGGGCGGCAAGATAATATAATATGGCTTTTCATTGGTGTTCAATTATGTCATGATGCTACCAACGCCATGATTTACCTAGCTAAGAAAGCTTCCATGGGTGCTAACACACTCTATTCCAACATTAGCGCCAGTCAACGTTTACACGCCGTCATTCACGCCATAGCTGCTATGACATGAACTTTCATAATCGCTGTTTTGTCGCAACGTCATAACACGGCCGTCATCCCACTGGCGTCATAGTTTTCGACGCGCTAGCAAAAAAGATCCATAATCGACCTGCGGGTCGTGATTCAAGCTGTAAGCTCCCTATAATCGGCAAATAAGATTAAAAGAGCTTAGTTTAGTCCACGTGCCCACCAGTAGAACTTCATAATTGAATATTGAATATTGAATAAACGAATTCGCCTGAATGTGGCTGAATGAATAGAGATTCTAACTATACTTCTAGGGGATCCTGGTTCAACTCTTGTTTTTTCCTATATTATTCTCTACCCAATTTCATACAAGGTATTAATCTCGCAATGGACTAGACTGCTGATGACGTGGTAGTTGGGGTTCGATCCCAGTTGGGTTTTTCCTAAATAGTTTTCCATTCACTCTGTACTTCATATAAATTCAATCTTCCTTATTCTTAGCACAATAGAGCAGTAGATAAATATACATATAGCCCGAACGGGTAGTAAGACGTGGTGCTAATAATAATAATAATAATAATAATAATAATAATAATAATAATAATAATAATAATGCCTTAAATAATTGCATTTGCTAAATAAACCTGTTGAGTTATTACGTTTGTCCTTTGTTTCTTTAGCAAACGCAAATTATTGTTTAAAATAGTATTCATTTTATTAACAAAATTGTTTTAGAATTAAGGTTTTGCCATGAGGATATGTTTGCACCAATAAGACTATACACGTAAAATGTTATTTTGCGAGCTTTTGTTGTATCTAAGTTATTCTAAAATAAACTTGTATAACGCAACAATCTTTCCCGTGCCAGTTTTCTGAAACAACATCTTAACTCACTTCTTGCATGCCGCCTACCTATGATCCAGAGGAAGGGGCAACTTGAATAATTAAATTCGATGCTGTTAGGGGTATAAGGGAGGGAGGAGGGTAGGAGAGGTTTGGTAGCAAAAAGTTAGCATTCACTCAACTCCTTGGCGAAAGGGGAGAGACTTCCCTTTCGCGATCAAAGGTTTCACCAACAAACTCGGGAACAGTTCTTCCTCTCTTCTCGCCGTAAAAGTACCGTCAACGGTCGTAGGGCTGCGGGTCTAGTTGATCTAACGTTGTTACATCTTCCCAGGCAATGGATGGCAAACATTTTAGATTACAACCTTAGCCTTCTTCGGTGGCCACATGGTATAAGGCGTCAATATCGCAATAGGCTGGACTGTCGATGACAGGGATATAGGGTCTCAAATTCTGGTCGAGTGTATTGAGTTTTTTTACTAAATGGTTTTCCACCCTCTCCAAGTAAATGTGGGTACATTTACTCAGAATTCAACCTTCCTCATTCATAGTTCATTAGCGTATTCATTACATATACTTTGATTAGAAAGTAAGACGTATTCGCGAATGATTGCTAACAAGTGTTGCTCCTTTTGTTCAGAGTTTCAGTCCAAATGAATATTGCTCTAATTTTTATTTTTTACACGTCTTTCTACTCATATGGGCTATCGGAAAATTTAAAATAATGGGACAGGGATGGAGGAAGAACTTGAGGAAATATACTCGCACTTATTTAGAAGAAGAATGGAAAATGATTTATAAAAATGTTGCTTTGGTGCACCCGGCTGGGATTCAAGTCCTTCAACTCTCAGACACATGTAAATCAGACCAAACCTTTGTCCGCACTACCGTCTACGCAGATTTCTTTGAGCTAGGATAAAAATTCGACATTAGATCACGAAATTATATTTACACTTTAAAAAGTTGCCTTGAATATTGATTTAAATAATAATATTGGCGTGTCTAGGCTACATAAATCTGTAACTCAGTTGCGGAAAGAATAGCGAGCACTAATATACGTTGCCCAGGGGACAACTGAATGTACTAATCATACATTTTATCCATGGAGGCTCCTTCAATGTCCCGGCGAGATAAGGGGATGATGATTATAAATATGAGGGTGTGAAACCTTTGGAGATCTTAACCTATATTAAGCGAAATCAACCAAGCCCTGGAGACTGTGGAATTAATTCTTTTTACAAGAAAATGCCCCCGGTATCAATCGGGAATCGAACCCGGGACCTCTAGGTCAGCACCTAGGCGTTCCAACCATTATAACACGTGACCAATTATTGACTTGAACTAAAACCATAGCTAGGAAACGTTGAATCTTCTTATAAAAAAGTGTTTTATATAAATATTGATTCATACCATGTTCTAATTTCAATAAAGTCAAAGGTATAACATATACTTTAAAAATATTAATATGTGTAAGACATAAAAGAACGAAGGCAGTGTGTAAAGAAGAAGGGGATAAAAAATATCGCGAATAGGATTGATGACCTCATATAAGGACAGAAGATGAAATTTCAGGAAATATAAAAGGAAAGTGTTAATAAGACATGAGCGTATAAACCGAACGGGTAGTAAGACGCGGTTCAAAAAAAAAAAAATTAAAACATACTGGGGGATTAAATTAAGACAGGCAATACACTTGTCAAAATACTGAAAACCCACTAAATATTATTAATCATAATAGTAGAACAAAGAAATTTATTAGATAACGCATCTACTTACTGTCATAAGGTCTCGTTGTTTCCATTTCCGGCATAAATTAACACTTATTTTTGTTTAGACTTGGCCGTTCCCTTTTAATGAAATAGTAAGGTAAATGGGGTCTGGTAGATGTGTTATTTTCTAATTAATTAACCTATTTTACACATAGCAGGTGCACTACCACTAAAGTATGTAAAAAAATCCCTCATGATTTTTTTAACATAAAAACTACTGTATAAGGATGATTAAACTGTTCTCTAGGTCAGATATGGGGAGAATTTTCATGTATCCAATCATGATTTTGATACCTAGAAATGGTTTAATTTGATTAAAATGACACACATTTATTTATGAGGCTCAACAGATTCCACAAGGTCACAAATGGGGGGGTCAAAGTATTTGGGTCTCGTTCGGGCACACCATAGGTATTTTTTCATTTATTTTTAGCACCATGACTTACTACCTGTTTAGGCTATACGAATATGTTCTGATTATGCTAATAAGTTAGGGAGAAGTAAGGTTGAATTCACAACTAGTGTACCCACATTTACATGGAGGGATATTGGGAAACAATTTTTGGAAAATCACCCTCAGCACACCTGACGGCAATTCGAACCCCGATCTCCCTGTCGTCTGCAGTCTAGCTCAACAAGAGTTTGACAATGCGGACTCCGAAGCAAGTAACATATTATTGATCACTCTAGTTTTCCCATACTCGGTTCACATGGATACAGGTGCACTTTGTCTTGACTAACACTTTCATCCCTAGCCACTAGTTTAAACCTTTAATAGATCACGCATTAAATGTAATAATTAAAAAATACTAAACCCTGTCGTAGGTAAGTACTTAATATGGGCGTGGAATTATGTATACATTCAACTAGGTAGGGAGGTAGGGAACGCGAGAAAAGGTCAATGTTTTTGAAGTTTTTATAGCAAAACCTTTTCGCCCAAAATAAATAAATATTGCTTCAGTTTAAAAATAGAGTTTAAATTTCTTTACGTGGGGATATCAACAATCCTTAAATATCTGTCAAGAGCATAACGGCATTAGATGAAAAACATTTTAAATTAAAAGAAAATTTATCATTAAATTACAGGACACCCTTGACAGATATTCAAGAAATGTTGATAACACTATGTGAAGAAAATCAAACTTGATATTTGTACTGAAGCAATATTTGATTTATTTCGACCAAAAACGTTTTTATATAAAAACTGTAAAAACCCTTACCCGCGTTCTCTACATACCCACCTTAATATCGCACTTCTACTCTTGACGAGGAAAAATATAACAGTAAAGTTACACAAAAAACTAGTATTTTATTTAAGTGCTACTCATTTTAATTCACCTCAGTGTTATCTGTGGTTAAAAGAACCACTTTAGTAACATACATCGAAACTATTAATTATCATTTGTCTTAAAAGAGAGGGTGATAAATCAATCATAAATTTAACTTCCCCCTTGCCGGGACTAGAAATATTTTCTTTTCTTTCACACCGCGTCTTATAACCGGTTTGGGTTATACGCTCATGTACTAATTACGATAATGGTCTAAGCGATTATGAAGGCTATATTTAGAGGAAGTTTACCTGCATTTGTATGGAGTTAGAGTGGAAAATAATTTTGGAAAAACCACCCTTAGTACACCCGACCGAGATTCAAGCATAGATCTACCCATTTATGTTCACTAACAATTTCTGTCACTAAAGTTTGATAATTAATTAACAGATCAAATACTTTACAAAAATTAAAATCAAAATTCCATGTCCTGCAATTTATATTAATATATTTAGAAAACTTTATATCAAATCAATATTTAAATCAACAACATAAAGGTAGACTGATTTCTGAGAATGTTATAACATCAAAGTTTAAACGTGGATTGTAATCTCTTAGTCCCGAACAAATGGTTGCATTGTGAGAAAGGAGTGGGAAGGTGTTCGGTATCCAATCAGGGTAAGTGAATCCACGAATTATTGGATTGTAACCAGAGCCCCTGATTTCAGTCAGCAATAGAAACAGTGTCTTTGAACCTGATTCAGATCAGATGGCACATAAAGGTTTATCACGGTTCTGAACACAATACAGTTTAACGGAATAATTTAGACATATAGTTGACATTTATTAAAGATTTCTTGGTTTGTAAGCAATGTACGTTTTTTAATTAACCTTTTTACCAAAAGAATAAACTTATGTATAATTTAAATCATATATTTTATTTGATTATCTCAAGTAGGCGTTTCTTTAGAAATTATAAACACGTAAAGAATGAGAATAGCCTAGCTTGTTATGTAAGGACTTGTAAATTTTCTCAAAATGTACAGTACATTGTACAGTACATTGTACAGTACAAGATTACATTTTATTAATTTATTTAAATAAATGTCTCTTCTACAAATTTACAAAATGCACAAATTTAACACACAAAAATAGCTAGATTATACAGCAAATTATTTTATCTCAACATTACTCAATTTTATTTTGCTTTCAAATTAGTAAAATTAATTAACTATTACTTGTACTTGTCTAAAAGCTTGAATTAATATCTGTGACTCTACCGAATAAACAATTCGTGTGCATATCAATGGGTTTCTAAATACGAAGACATTAGTTCTACTCTTTATGGAACCAAACAAATTACTACTATAGGATTGGATTGATGTTTGGTTAAATTTATAATACTAAAGTTCGGTACGCATATTACGAGTGTTGAACTAGAATGAAACAATTTTTTTTGCAACAAATTTGATATATAAAATTTAATGAAACAATTTGTGATTTATCTCAATACGCACTATCCTTAAGTTACAAATGACTCGTAGCAACTACTTATAGACGCTTGTTGTTATGAAAAGTGAACATACTAGTACGTATCTTAATAAATATTGATTCATACTAATCAGCCGGCCCAATAAAATGTGGACATAATATTTCTATAGATGTCAATAAGCGGATTTTATGAGATATTTGTAACTTTATAACGTTGTCTATTGAGGGGATTCACAATTTGTCCCAATAACTTTTACTTACGTCAAATCTGTTGTCAAAAATTTCAATTACATCTATTTGTATTTTTCCCAAATGTTTTCTATAATTTTAATATGGTAGTTCGCTACTTATAGAGTAAAACAAACTGTGCTGAAAAATACATGCTTCACCAAACGAGAATGTTCCGAGAAGGCATTTTGTTTTACTTGGAACTTATATTGCATTAATAACATAAAACTGGTAGATTGTCCTCACTGGATTGAATTACATCTCTCTTCCCTTCAAATTTAAAAGCATTTCATGAAGTGAGCATTGTTCAAAAAGTTGGTTTTATCACTCAAAAATAATGGTCTGTGCACTATACAGTTTTCAAAGTCTTAATTTTTAAGCACAAGATTCATAAAAAATAATCGATACTTTTTAATTGAATGACATGGTTTCTTGTGTGTCTACAACACACACACACACACACATATATATATTAAAATAATAAGTAACAATTGGGTTATATATGTCTTATCTAAGAGTGAACGAGGATAGTTGTTTATAAGATTTGCACTCAAAATCCGTGTAGAGTGTGTGTAAAATAACATAGATTGATTTGTTGCCATCATTATCTAGTGAAGAGGGCAGCTATTTTACCTATGAGGGAGGTATTACATTTAGCACTAATACAAATAGGGATAAAGATTTTTGTTCCAGAAAGAAAACACGTCAGATTGATTTAAAATACACCTTAGAAACAATTCGAACTTTAAGCAGCTTTCTTATGAAAATCGCACAAAAAGCCCCTTAAATGAAATTTAGGTTTATTAAATCTTTTGAATTATAGTTATGTAATAAACGTGAATGAAGCATAAATATATTTGCCAAACGTTTGACTACCCTTTCGGTTTAAACGCTTATAAACTAATATTGTTAATGGTTTTAGGAACTAGGAAGGTTGTATTTATAAAAAGTGTACCTAAATTTGCGTGGAGGTATAGTGGAAAACAATTTTGTAAAACCAACCTCAGTACACCCGACCAAGATTCGAAACTCGATCTCTTCGTCATCGGCAGTCTAGCCTACTGCGACAGTAGCGCCTTGGACCACGTGGCCACCGAAGCAGTTAATGAAACATATTCCAGTAATTAGAAAAGTAAAATAACTTATACAAATGAAATGAACAAGCTACGTTCCATGATTCTATTTGGTATATCAAATATCAAAATTAATACAAATGTTGCTGTATCTTAGTTTTTGAATTACTAAAATAAAGTCTAAATTCATACCAACAATTTTTTTTTTAAAGTCCCTAGTTTTGTGGGGATATTATGAAGATAACTTTCAACTGCCAGCTTGAGAGTACTCAATATAAAGTTAGTCATCGAAAAAGTAAAATAAATATTTAGTTAAAACTTCACCATCTACGAAGTTAATTCATATTTACTATAGTGAAAACATCATCTCAATTTAATCATGCCAATATTACTTTATTTCTATGTTATATTTTTTATTAATTTTAAATATAGTAACATTCTCCTTAACATACAGTATTGGTGAATTTTTGTTATTAAAATTGCTATAGCCATTTACAAACAAATCTACTTTAGGTTTGGTTGCTTTATGTAAAGCACATGGTTATAAACTTTACAATTAATGCTCCTTACAATCGTACAATGTTTGGTTAAAATTGGTTCAAGGAATTCATGTTTGTCCATCCAGATAAAAAATAGAACACAAAATAGATTCTATTTACATATATTAGATACGGGGCTTTTTTTTTACATAGAAAACTTGCTACCTGTTTACGCCTTGAACGATGTCCGTTGGCAACACATACTACATTGTTGTATTGTACAGTACCTTGCAGCATACCTTAATAGGTTTTCATTAATTTGACGTACAAAAGTGCACTTTATGAACTGATTGATTTTATCAGCACAAAATTTATCTTCTATGACTGAGATAACATCTAGCCCTCAACCGTTTATTTATCACTTTTAAAAGAAAAACCCACATTTCAACAATTATACAATTTTCGGCCATGCCAGAAATCAAACCCGGTACCCCTCACTCAATACAGTAGACAATCATGCTACCGACTGAGCTAAGCAAAGGGATCGATGTTATAATTAAAATAACAAAATTATAAAATTTTGTTTAAAATGATTCTATTGGATAAATCTAGTATTTGTATCACCCTAGTTGATTTTTTTTAAATTTAACTCATTCATTACTATTATTACTTTGTTACTTTATTACAAACAAATAACATATAATCTAATTAAAATATCAATCTTTTTCCTTTGTAGGCTTATATTCTCAAGACTTTAAAGGCATTGCAATAATTATTTAAGCTTAATTATTTAGCAATTGAAGTGGTTTTTCTTTAATGCATCATTTATATTCCTAGCTGTAGAAATTTTAACTTACTATTATTAATAATTTTTTTACAATTTAGACATTTTATTAAAAAAAAATTTCCCAAAATTTAGGAAATAGCCTATGCAAAAATGTGAGCGCTCCATTAAAACTTATTTTGATGAAACACATAAACTAATAATAAATATACTCTTATTTTTCAGTTTTAAATTATATGTAGCAAAACGTGTAGTGATTTATTTTAATGTTATGAGTTAGTGATGAGTCAGAAATACCCCACTTAAAAATTCTAGGCGATCTAGATGAAAACCTTAATACATGAGTGATGTTCTTAAATGATTTCGAATAAATAGATAAATAAAATAGTACTACGTTCCAAAATGCATATTAAAGTATTAGAGAGGAAATATTTGAATACTTCTATCTCTAAAACGCTATTCCAATCTTTGAGTAAAATATTGTACTGTACATGTTGTAGGGGGTCACAAGACAAGTAGTATTTTCGCGTGATGAGCTTGGTGTAGGCGACGCCAAATGGCGGCGCAACGAGACATCAAAGTTGGCACTGTGTGCGCCTGAGGAGTAAGAAGCACATGCAGCACGTCACGTAAACCTACACAGGATTCCCCACCACCATCTTCTCTGATACATACGATTGTGTCTGCGTAGCAGAGCAGCATTGCACTTTTTTTTCTAGCACCGCGTCTTACTACTCGTTTGGGTTATACGCCTAGTTACACTAATGGGTTACAGATTAAGAAGGCTTGATTGAGAGGAAGTGCATCCGTATCAGCGCGGAGAGAGAGAGAGAGAGAGGAAAACCATGAAGGAAAAACCACCTTCAGTGCACCTGACTGGGATCGAAGCTCAATCTACCTGTCTTTAGCAGTCTAGTCCCGCACGGGAATTGCGCGTTAAACTACGTGGCCATCGAAGCGGGTCATTTCACTGTTGGCTGGCAACACAGAGTACTATTCAATGTATATTACCAGTCATAATTTATACCACACTCCACTTTCTGTGTACTGAAGATTGATGAGTTGCCTACCTACCAGGTGCAAACAGCGCCAACTTTGACATGACGTAACACCACCATTCGGCGTCGCCTACCCCAAATTAATCGCTTGGAAATACTTGTATTGTCACCCCCTACAACATGTATATTATTCACTTGAAGATTTGAATAACTCTGTATATTTAAAATGTGAATCGACTCCTCTCGTACCTACTTAGGTGGCCGCTCGGGCTAACGCGTTACTCTTGCAGTGGACCAGACTGACGATGACGGGGAAATTAAGGCTCGAATCTCGGTCGGGTGTACTGAGGGTGGTATTCTAAAAATATAAGATTTTTTTCCACTTTTATTCCACGCAAATGGGGGTGGACTTCCTATAAATATAGCTTTACTCATACATAAAACCACTAGCATAATTAGTACATGAGCGTATTACCCAAACGGGAAGTAAGATGTGGGGCTTGGAAAAATATTTCTTTCGCACCTGCTTCAGTGGCCGAACGTGTCACTCTCGTGTTAGACTGACCCGCTGATGACGAGGATATCGGTGCTCGAATACCTGTAGGGTGTAGTGAGGGTGGCTTTACCTAAACGGTTTTACACTCTCCTTCCACTCAAATTCTGGTATATTATATCTAAAATGCTTCCTTCCTCATCCCTACCTCATTAGAGTAATTATCATAGATTCGTATAACCTGAATATGTTGCAAGACGCGCTGATTAAAAAAATCCTTTCGGCAATAATTCTCAGACCTATTTCCAACTGATGTTCACCATTTAAGAAAAAAATTATGGCTTATACCTGCTATTACAAATTTGACGGATGATATATCGTTGTGCTAGCTAGATATTAAAAATTGTCACTTGAGGGTGAAACATGGTAGAGCACTGAGACTTGTTGCAGAAGTTTAGAAATCCCACATTATTTAAGAAGTTGTTTGATATTTTTAAATATTGTTTTCAACAAAAAATAGGCAAAAATATCAGCAGATTTCTGACCAGTTAAACAGTTTAAATTTTTAGTTTTAAGTTTAAAATAAATTCAACTGTAACATTAGCAATGCTATCTAATTTACAATAATACTACCCGCCCCAAATAAAAGCAATACATATAGACATCCTGCGATATCAAATATTTACAATCCCTTACTATGTCTGAAATATGTGCTTTACTCTTCCTATAGTCTCGTCCAACAACCATCACATGACTGGTGCACATCAACTAATTCTAAAATGAAAACTGACACTCCTTGGAAAAGTGGATCGACGAGATATCGCTATGAGGTGATCCAGACCTAGGCTGGTAGACCTAGCCGGCCGACAGACAACCTTGCACGATCTTAACTGCCAACTCATCAAATTTCCAGAATGACGAGTCAGGATGATGATGATTATTAACAAGAGAATTATGCTGCTAGCACGTGTTCGCAACGTGGCATTATACTGTTAAAATGAAGATTTCTCCCCCTTATATCCATCAACTAGACCTATATAAAGCTGGTACCCAGCTAACATGGTTGATTATTAATTCCGACACAAACACTAGTGGTCCTAGTCTGGATTTGGACATAATCGCTTCAGGATGACAAGATATAAACTCCTTATATTTTATTAAATATTTAGATATAATCGACCTATAATGAATGGGTTTGGGTGTTTGAACACTTAGTTAATTATATGATTAAAATTGTTCAGTGCAGGCGTCAGTAATTTATCACTAGAATATTTATTTTGGGAAGTAAAATTGTTTTATGGAACACTTAATGTTTCCTTTTGCCGCTTGGGCGCTAGTGTCTTTGTAATATTTAGAATTAGTAGGTAGCAACTTTTTAATTATTTTTCTTTCTTGGAATATTTAGTTTAAATATAAATTTTATTGCACTTGTGGTTACCAATAATTTTTTAACTTTAAAATTTGACAATGTCTAAATTTATAGATACAATTTTGTAGACATATTTTGTTTGAAGAAATTATAAAAGTGATTTGTTTATGTAGGTTTAAAAGTTATAACTTTAACAACTATTATTGATTTGTTTAGTGAGACATTACCAGTATTCTAATGTATTATTGCTTTGTTTTCTATTATAAAGTTAAATATTGACAAGTCGAAATATTCTCGATTACTTCTAAGTTGGTGGATGTAATAGTCCCAAAGAATTTTGAATTATGTCAGGAAGTCAAACCTTTTTAATTTATCTTGATCAGAATTTGTATTTGAATTTAAATTTAATCATAGAATTTAATGATTTATTCGGAATTCACAATGGTGATTCAGGCGCTTTGTTAATTGCGCAGAGAAGCTCTTTAAGCTCTTTATTAATATAGTAAGGATTCTAAGATTTAATGGTTTAACCGGTTTGTTTAGTAGGAATTCACAATGGCGATTCAAAAGCTTTTTTAACCGTGTAGAAGAGCTCCTTAAGCTCTAGGATATTCCAGTAATGGAAATACCTTATACCATTATATTTAAAGCTCTTTAAGCTATTTATTAATATAGTAAGGATTAAAAGGCTTAATGATTTAATCTGTTTGTTTAGCTTAAAGTCACAAGGGTGATTCATCTGTTCTTTTACCCAAGTAGAGGAGCTCTTTAAGCCCTTTATTATTATATTAACAATTTTTTATTATTATTGGTTCTCTTTCAGACTATTTTGTTTAAATAAATTATGATATAACTCTTTCGTTTCAAACGCAGTCTTCTTCAAGGAATACTCTTACTTTGAGATTGTGGATTATGTCCTCAAATGTACTACATAGAGCAGTCTCTGCCATATTTATATGTTTTTTCAACACTACTCAGTTCGTCTTGAGAGGTCATGTATTATTTATTTACCTCTGTTGCCTTACTTTGAATCAATAATTCAATATTTTCTCAAAATTGCAAATGTTCCTATTTTTTGTTACATTAAATTCCTTATAGATTCCACCCACCCTCTACCCGGCTATTGTGGCCTCTAACGGTTAGAGTTGGGTGTGGTGAACGGTACACAACGACGCTTCACGCGAAAATGTCTATTTATGAATTTAAAGCAAAACTTATAGATAGCCTTTCTTTAGCAAATAAAGTCATGTTTTGATATGATTATAAAATAAAATTTTAAGCTAATGTGGGATTGTTATATATGGATTTAAGTAAGTTTTCACACATTAGAAAATTTTAAACTTAAAATTTTAACCTTTTTTTTATCTGAATGCTCGCCGATATTTTGGTGAAGACAATATAAAAAAATATCAACATACTTCATAAATAATCTGGGATTTTCATACGTCTTCAAACCTTCTCAGTGCTCTCCCTATAAGTAGGGGGACATATTTTTAAATCTCCACCTAAATCCTTCAAATATCGGCTGTATTTCGATTTTGTAAACTCTAAAAAACTTATTTTCTAAATATGTTTTTGGGTTTTGGAAGATTTACATTGACTACTATACTTTTAAAATGAGGACTCGTATAGTACATCTACATGTGTGTGGGTTCTTTTTACTTTCAGAAAAAGGTAAAGCAATTCCACGCTCCCTTTCAGAATCAATTTCAGGATAGATTCTATTTAAATGAAATCAATAAAAGAAGGGATG
Organism: Timema poppense; assembly: GCA_902141375.1. Lineage (NCBI taxonomy): Eukaryota > Metazoa > Arthropoda > Insecta > Phasmatodea > Timematidae > Timema > Timema poppense. Next base: position 84,044 of record CABFOV010001118.1, read on the forward strand.
AAGCCTCCATAACCCGAAGAATTTGTTGAAACACATTGTATTTCCAGAATGTATCGCTGTTTGTAGCATTTACCGTCCTAGCCATTCCAATCAAAGGTATATATACAAACTGAAAAAACCGACTCCGGATTAATTGCAGTTATTTATTAACTCTCTATACTGTTCGCTTTTATTTACTTTCCAAACAATAATAAATATACATTGATTTGAGGACACGTTGAAATTAATAATAAAATAAGCCTCACATATTATTCAGGAATATTTTAATGTCTACTGTAATTTTATTACTTGTACAATCTAGTTCAATTAAAACAATATCACAGAAACATATGTGTTACAAAATGAATCATTGGTACTCATAGGCCCAACCACACTATCACCATATACAGGGATACATCGTTTATAGAAATCACTTGTGTTTATATAGTGAGCATTGTATACTAGAATAAGTATGGAGTCTATATTCTACGGAAAATGTTTACTTTGATTCAAATTATACTTAATTATATACACGTTTTATTGAGCAATAGCTATATTAACAAATGAATAAGAATATTATTAATAAATAACACAAACACTACTATCAAATTAAGGAGTAGGTAAGAGTGTAGTTTAAAATAAATCAACTTACATTAGTTTGTATCGCTGATGGGAAAATCAGATTGAAAATTTAGTGTTTAAAACCACTCAAGAGCATCTGATAGAGATTCATAACCATGTCAATGATGACTAAGCATAGTGCAAGTCTAATATACTACTTGACTAAGACAGTGCTGAAGATATAAAGAAAAATTCTTTTAAACTATTAAAACGAATAGTAGTTGACATTTGTGTTTTATTTTAATTTTACTAAGAGTATAGGATAGTGAGGATTAATTTAAGTGAATTCATCAGCGTTTGTCTATATATGAAAGAAAAATATAAATACATCCTTACCACAACCAGTTGAAACTCAAACTAGGGCCTACTGATTTATATTTCACTAGCCTTTCTATCAGCCCTTCAAATAGTTGGCTTTATTTTATTTGTTAAATACAATTTTTACAGTAGATAATTGACTAAATAAATACTATAAAATTATTTCCATAGAAGTTATGATAATAATTTAAATAAATATACGAGTGATATAAAAACTTGACTATTTATCTTAAAGTATTACATGGGGGCAATAAAAAATATACATATAAAAATAATCCAAACGAAAAGGATGTTCAATAGACAAGAGCACATGTATGGAATAAAATAAAACAAGATTACCTCTATTCTTCGCACAGCTAATAATTACAGGGGTAGATTAAAATGCCCCTAAGGACATAAATAATTCATTCTGTATTCAAAAATTAAGAATTATGCTTCCTCTTTATATTAAGGTAGTCCATGCTTATTGAAACAGAGTGTCATCCACTTCCCCACAGACCTTCCATAAATGACTCATTCTAAGAGTGGAGGGATTGCTACATAATTTGTTATATAAATTAAAAAGGCAAAGGAAATATATAGGGATTTATAGTAAAATAAACCTAAGATTTTCTGTGAAATATTAACTTCCCAGAGTAATAAGATACCATGGTCTTATATGTGACGTTTGCATTAGTATACACTTTTAGTTTAAATTATCTTGTGTCAGCAAAGCGTGGCTTTGGGGAGTCAGGCCTCACTTATCTTCCTTTTGAAAAGTACGGTGTAGTTGGTTTGGGTATTAGGAAACACCAGAGCTGTATTTAGGTTCAAGAATTTGATAGATGCAAAGCATTTTCATTTACACTAATTTGTGATTTTAACTATTATTAATGGATATCATCTTCTGAACAATGAAAAATGACACCTGGACATGGGTATTGAATCCGGGACCTTTGGTTTAGTACGCCAATGCTCTAACCACTCGTCCCGTGCCCAGGGAAGAAGATAATATCTAGATGTGAGTAAATCCTCACTAAAACATAATATCTTTGGCTATTTGATTCTATTATTATTAGGATTTAATTGTCAGATTTCAAATTTATTTTGAATATATTACAAGCTAAAACTAAGGCCTTGATACTCTTATTAGTATGTAGCATAATAATTTAATTATTAACATACTATTCGTCATTTATTTATATTTGTTGTGCAATTATTCTGGTATCATATTTTAAAAAAATATACTGACCAATTTATTGATTTAAAACTTATTTCATATTTTGTATTACACCTCCTAATTATTATCACTTGGTGGAAACAGCATACGTCAAAGATCAACTGGAATATTTCACTCAAAATTTAATTTTTAGTTAAGTAAAATTTAAATTTAAAACCAATCAATCTTAAGGAGTGTTAAGGTTCGTGAAAATAAAATATATATTGGAAGATCGTTCCTTCCCATTAAATACTATTGTTTACCTATGTTGTAGAAATTGCATTGTATGTATAAATGTTAATTTTGAAAAATACATCTACATTGTTTTTCGAAATAAATCAAGACATCAAATGATCAGAATAACTTTGTTACATGAGACAGGGAAAGAATAAATAATTCAATGAATGTATAGAAGGTACATATGAGGAGTAGATTAATTTAAAAACATTATTTGTATTATGCCAGTACCATACAACGCCATATGGAAAGATACATATGCTTTTATATGTAATTCTATATATATTATATCTAATTATATCATATGCATCTATTACTTTTAATAGGTAATAAAATTATCGATGAAATAATTTTTATGATAATAATAATGATTCTTGACAATGATGACCTAGTTTTCTAGCATAATACCACATTACATTATATTAATTTAAAGCTATGTATAATAAATGAACATAGTTACTGTAGATATGAATGCTTGTTAGTTACAAAATGTCTTATTTATCGATAGAGTTAATTATTTTTACCGTGACTATTATGTTCTAGGGATATATGAAATAAATATATCGATTAAAATATACATTCTCAGTTGTTTAAATAAGAAGTATAAATATTTTTCTACTTACCATCTTTAATAAAATTTATAAATGTACTTTATTGAAATAATAGATGTGATAGCATGTGGACAGGAAATACATTATAAAATAACAAAAAACAAAAAAAATTATCAATCTTTCTCCCTAGATTTACTTTTACCACATGCTAATTTAGATATTTAATTTTGAACTTTAGAACGTCATGATTTAACAAGAAATTAATTATTTGTCTGCCACCAGATTCAGGGGTTGTATCTCGTTTTGTGACAGTCTAGGATGAGAATAAATCCATAAGGAGATCCACTATTGTGAAATACACCCCTCCCCCCCCC
>CABFOV010001118.1:87410-101170 GCA_902141375.1 Timema poppense
CACCCCCCCACCCCCACACACACATATTTTATGTTTACAGTCAATGTTGAATTTACTATTTTTGCTTTGTAAGCAATTGCTGTAACATACTTTATATAAAAAGTCACGTGTATATTTTTTCTATGAGAAAAATGCTTTACAATACATTAACATAACCAATTCTTCAACTATAAAGTATTTTAAAGTTTCCTAAACATAGGCCTACATTAAAACGGATATAAACATTCTTACTGGAGCTTAAATCACAGCGTATTTAGTAAAAATAGGGCAGTTTTCATTGATAAATAATACGTAGATATTAATAATTTAAGAGCTTAATTTGATAATGTTTTTTTCGAGATATAATAAAGAATAACGCCAAGTTACAGTTTTGATACGATATAATTACATGTGCATTATCGGTGATAGTTTGTATAATTAGTTGCGTTACAATTATTTTAAACAATTGTTTAATAAATACCCCACACAATATAGTTTAAATTACGCATTGAGAAATAATCTAATCCTTTTAATTAAGTAAAACAAGACGATAAATTGCTTTCACATAATATAGTTTGCAACAATGAAGTACCAGGCTCAATATAAAATACCAAAATGAACAAAGTTTTATTGAAATCTCTAGACTCATTTCATATATGTGGTAGTTTAGCCCACATATCTGGACCCATGTGGTTAAATTTGGCTTGTGGTGCCTTTGAATATATTATCACCCTTGATACGACTACAAACTCTTCTCCTACGCTATTATCCACGGAAACAGTACTGATCCGTTGAAAGATCGGGTGAAAGGAGAACTCACTAATGTTTTACGTAACTATACTCGCAACAACAGTTGGCAACACTATCAAAGAATATTTCATTAGGAGTTTAATGGGTCTTAAAATTTTAATATTCATCTAATTGACTCATAAACAGAAATTACCGAATATCTGTTCGGTTAAAAACTCAACATAAAATAAATAAAGAATTTAAGGATGTTGTGTTTACTATTATTTCTAGGTGTTCCATCTTACGACAGGTCCGTTCCTTTTGTCAGTGAACTTAAACCACCAATGCACCCTGTCCTCTGCCTTCTCCTTCAGCTGCCCGAATTTTCTTCTATCCATCAAGTCATCCTATATTTGAATCTTCTTTCTTCCTTAGCTCCTCTTTCCTTCAACCTTTCCTTCTGTGACGTCGTTTATAAAACAGTTCCCTCTTAAGGATGTGTCCGATCCAGTTTGCTTTGCGCCGAAGAATCAAAAACAAAATGGTTCTCTTCTCACCAACTCTTCTTAGCACTTCTTCATCTATCCACCTGATCTTCTCAAATATTCTCTAGTACACCATTGAAAAGCTTTCCGATTATTTCTTTTCCATCTTCCTAAGAGTCAAAGTTTCTAATACATATAGAGCAATGCACCAAATGTTTCATTTCCTCAGTTCCAAACTCAACTTACTTGTTGTGCCTAAGCTATTTTTGGTGTGTATGACTGCTAAACATTGTTTCGGGGGTAGAGGATTTGAAATTATATAATGTTTTAATAGTCGTGCCAAAGACATTAATAAAATTCTCATTAAAATTTAAGGGAAAAACTTTAATGCTACAATACCAATTATGCTATTATGATATGGATTAACTTTAAAAAAAAGTCATATTTTTTACGATTAACATTGATTGGATTATACAATATTATTAGTAAATAATCTATAGGTATTAATATTATCAATAAAAAGTGACAGCTGAAGTTCACATAACATGAGGCATGAATATATATAAGAAGAATTATTAATTCTATAGCTGTAAAAAAAAAGGTTCATTCCTATCTAAATCAGACTGTTCATGATTATAAAACAGTGTAAGTATTCTCTTGAGCGTTTTAATGATTTACAACTTTCAACCCTAGGCGAACAGCTTGATAGGGTGATTTTAAGATTCGTCTGAGTATGCGATATTAAACCACCACCATATGAGTGAAAACAGCAATAGTAGAGCACTCGGCTAGAGACTAAGCCCCAATCTTCCAGGTGATATTTAAACATCTCTTACTTTATTTTTCGTTAATGTATTACTTTGCTTTAACTCAAATAAATACATTTAAGTTTTGATCTTCACTGATAAATAACAACGCATTAGTAACAACAGGAACTCAAATATTGTAATAATTTATGGATCATCATAATGTTATGTTAATTGTGGTTGGTTGACAAAATAATGCGTCGCATTATGCGAAAAAAACCAACTAATTATTCAAAGCTGAAAATAAATTGTACGGTGCGCTGCAAAGACTTTTTCCCTCTCTTTAATCTTAAAGAGAGGAATTTAATAAAAACCATTAAGATTTGTGAAACGAAATAATATATATTGTTGCAAAAACACTTCACCAAAGAGCATAAATGAAATAATATACAATGTTACGGGACAATTTATAAAAAAAAGAACATATTTGTCCATCAAAGAACATATCAATCAATTTCATATTCCAAGGTAATCCATAAAAAACTATGTGTTTGCCTATATAGCTCAAAAACCATTGATTTTACGAAAATACATTCAAGATTAAAATATTTTTATTAGTACTACAACTTTACAATGGTATGTTATTTGATATCACAAATAGTTGCAGAGATATGATCAAAAATTAATATTTCCTCTTCTATAACGATACCTTAAAGTTATTTTTTTAAGGAAAAATGATAGTTGCCATTTTGTTTGTAATGTTAAATAATGCCTAGATACAAAATTTAATAAAAATCATTAGGATGGATTTTGAGAAAACCCATTTTATTTCTTTTTGCCCTTCAGTAAGCCACCCTTAGTTTTAGGGTTAGATATATAATTCCAAAACTTCCAAGGGGGAACATTATGAAAACCCTTAATAACAAGTTTTATCCCAATCGGTAAGATGGTTCCAGCTCTAGCCCGAGATACAGACAAACGGCAACGTGAAAACTACTTTTTCGGGTTCAGGGGGTCATTAAACGTCGACATTTATCAAAATCTCAAGTTCTTATTTTTTGACGATCTTCGAGGATTGATTTAAAATAGAATACAACTAAAAGTACTTGTTGCCTTGAAATAAATCAACGCTGGATAAAAGAGGTTTCGAATGCCCCTGGTGTACGGGCTACGCGCTACACATCAGAGTCAACTATACGGTGAGGGGTCGTGTCGTATTTTAGTCTCGGAAGAACCCCTTGAACAAATATAAGCTACACATGTTTATACAAGTACTGTTTGCTTAGAGCTCATGTTACTCAATCAGAGAGCCACTCTTGAAATGAACGGTGGAGTAACTCAACTGCTACAATATATCCGATGCTGGTATAATAACCCACACTGGTGCTTGCTTCATCTAGGGCAGCGGTTCTAATTTTTTTATTGTACTCTTTGGCAATGACTAAAAGCTTACTGTACCCCCAAGATTTAAAAAAATCCAAATGGCAGGTTTAAAAAAATTTGCCCATGGTAAATAATTGATCTATTTAAACATTTGAGGAAAAAATATCTGTAATTAAAATATTTCAAATGTGACAAAGCTACTGTTATAGCACTAACATGATCTCGTATTGAGAATCGTTATGACTAGTTAAAAAAAACTTAATTTTCTGTAAAAGGTCTGTAGAAAAGTTGTATATATTGTCTTCACCAATTCGTTCAAAAATAAAGAGAAAAAAAATAATTATAAACACAATATTTTCAAATAAAAAAATTTAATAACTATTTGTAGTGTCTTCCCTCTAAACAATTTCTTTTTTTAAATGGTTTACTCTAGAAGCTTCGCCTCGTTTTAAAAAAAAAATGATTTTTTAATAAGCCATTTAAGGTGTTCCTCACCTAGAAATTTTTGAAACTTGGATGCCCCTTGAAGCTATTTAAATTTGTCCACCTTAATTGTTTTACGATAGATACCTCTAGAAGATAATCTTTTAAGTGGTGTTCCACCGACAAAATTTGAAAATTGTATTATTTCAGAAACTAGGCTACTCCGGGTGGTCATCGCCTGAATTTATTCAAAATGACATGCATCTAGAAGTTATTAGGATTTGTCCTGCGCTAAACATTTTTGAAATTTTGTTGACATTGGAAGCTATTTAGAGCTTTCCTCCCCTGACATTTTCTTCTAGTTGGATGCCTATATTAATATTATTATTAATAATAATAATAATAATAATTATTATTATTATTATTATTATTAGCACCGCGTCTTACTACCCGTTCGGATTGTACGCACTTACGCTAATGTGTAATGGTAGGGTGATTGTGAGATGAAATGGAGGACCTACAATTTAACGTGGAATCCGAACCACGGTGGAGGCCTGGCATTCCCCACATTCACAAGATGTTTTGTAACAGGTGAAGGAAGGGTTTGGTAATCAGATAAATCTGTGCCGGGACCGAGGATTGGACCCCGGACCCTCAGCACAGAAGTCCGACACCTTACCCCTAGACCACCAGGTCACACTTGGATGCCTATAGCCTAGTGGTTATTTGAAGAACCCTTCTCCGGCAAATTTTTGACAATAGAATGGATCTAGAAGTCATTTGGAGTTTGATTTTAAGGCCATATTTCAGCTTCATATTGGATAATATCAGAAGATTTGAAACATATCTATGGGAGAATTTATTCCATGGATGGGTAAATTATTTCCAGGGGGCAGAGTCCCCCACAGTTCCGACACTCCTGATGTCCATACATAGTCTATATTCGGTATTCGTTGATGAACTGCTCTCAGGCTATTACCACATGAAAACGAATATTTTGTCCACACTTACGTGAGTCATATCGCACAGTGAATAGCCGTGGACGAATAAAGCACGTGTGGACCTGGCTTAAGAGGTGTCTGCGCGTAAGAGATAGAAATATTGTATAATTTATCTGCGTTGTATTTTATTTATAAAATTTGAACTTCCATTTTGATTTGTGTATTAACTTTCTTACCTTCACAGGGGGATTAACTGACCCTTTGACCCCCCTTACCACTGCATCCGTACCTTGCTGCATGGCTTGGCACAACTTTTTATTTTATGTCTGGTTGTCCAGTTGAAACTTACAAGCGTAAGTACGGCTCCAAATTTAGCCTTTTACTGTAACTATTTTTTAGGTACACCATGGATGAAAAATCACTCTCACAGAGATATGTTGTTTAGAAAGGCATCATAAACTGCTAATACAGAGGGTGTTAAGTAGAGGGTTGAAAATTCTCAGGAATCAGCCGAGAAAATAGGGAAAAAAAGAGAGTTGGAAATAACAAGATAACGGTAACTGCCAACAATTAAGTTTTTCCATAAATCCCTTGTTATTTTTCCAATCTTACATTGAGAGATGCTCGCGTACCCCCTGAAAGGTGCCCACGTATTCCAGTTTGAGAACCGCTGGTCTAGGGTTTCAAACTCGCGGTAGAATGGATTAACAGTGACGGGGATGCTGAAGTTCAAATCACGGGCGGGTGAACTGGTGTTGGTTTCCTCGTGTGATTTGAATCTGTGGCTTCTACATTCTCACCCCATGTTAATGCGGGTGTATTTCCTTGAATTAACTTTCTCATCCTTGCGCTGTAGATTAAGGCTTTAAATAAACCATGTGTTAAAATGTATGTACCGTAGAGTACCGATTATCTAAAATCCAATCGTCCGAAGTTCCGTATTATCCGAAGTGGTATCTGCATTGTGAAAATTGTTAAGGAAATACTTTATTTACAGAGTCCTGGCCTACTGTACAGTCATCGTATTGTGTAGATTCGCTTTTTTAATCGTAAATTCTGTTTGCCAGTTTTATTTATTGTGTAGTGACATGTGTAATTTATAAGTTCGCTTTAACCCACAATTACCCTTTCTGCTAAGTTTTCCTAATTTACTATGAAGTATATGTCTCATCCACTTCGAATTATCGAGACTCGACTGCTTTTATTTTAACACACATCGAATTATCGAGACTCGACTGCTTTTCATCCAACTCGAATTATCAAGACTTGAGTGCTTTTCATCCACCTCGAATTATCAAGACTCGACTGCTTTTCATCCACCTTGAATTATCAAGACTCTACTGCTTTTATTCCACTTCGAACTATCAAGACTCGACTGCTTTTCATCCACCTCGAATTATTGAGACTCGACTGCTTTTCATCCACCTAGAATTATCGAGACTCTACTACTTGTTTAAAAAAGTACACTTGTCCCCATTAAATCTTTTTTTAAACACATCTTATTACTTTAAGTTACACGCATATTTAATAATTACACTTCATCGTCAAGTATGATAAAGGTTGAATTTAGAGGAAGTCTAGTTTGCGTGGAGATAAAGTGGGAAACAATTTTGGAACAAACACCTTCGGTACACCTGACCGGGATTCAAACCCTGATTTCCTTGTCATCAGAAGCCTAGACCAACACGAGAGTGACTTCTTATACCATGTGGTCACCGAATCAGGTACTCATCGTATCTACTCATTGTTAAATTATCCCAAAAATGGAATATTTTCCGATGAGATGTGGAGCGATACAAGACAATGTGATATGCCATAGTGGATGCATACTTTTGAGATAGGTTCGAAGCGCCTCTGACTATTCTGTTAAATGGTCTTTGGGTCGATTTCTGTCATGTTCGAAAAATATTTTACCTTTGAAATATAATTTTACCCTTTTACTACGAAGAAACGACAGCTTAGATGCTGGGAATTGAGAGTTTAATATCACGACTGATCAATAGGGAAATTAAATCTACTTTAGAACAAGAAAACGTATAGAGATTAGGTTTTATACATTCTTCAGCTTATAACAGAAAAATTGGAATTAGTTTTATAGTTTTTTTAGTTGTCAAATAATTAATTTTTTATTTTGTTGTGTTTTTTTTCTAAACTATTAAAATGGTTTTACTGGCCTCAATTCTACTGTTTTTTTAAGTAAAATATAAAAAACTCACTAAGAAGTTACGTTTGATTATACTTACTTAAGTTGTTATTATTTGTGGGGTGAGACTGATTCTTGAGTTTGTTTATTTGTAGTGTGTAAGTTCATTGTAAAGGAAGGTAGTAATCACATAATATGGTTTGAATCTAAAGTGAAATAGAGCTCGGCTACGGTGAAGTTTGTTTCAGACATCAGTGATATACTTTGGCTCAAATCTCGATGGAGAAGAACGTTTAATCTTCGCGTTATAGGAAAGCAATTGGTGTAGAGTGATTCATAGTAACCTACAAGTTCACTTTCCAGGCAAAGAAAAATAATGTTTGGGATCAACGAAGTACCCTAATTAATTAATTAAAGTTTTAATATATTTTGAGGGAATACTATAAATATTTTTTCGTGTTCTGCGTCTTACTACTCCCATCCGGTAAAACCACATATTTTCACTGGGCATTTGAAAAGATTATAGAAAAATAAGCTCGGTAAACACATCAAGAATTTGAACCCTAACCTCCCCATCATTGGAGAATCAGATAAGACGAGAGTGATGGTTTTATCCACACACCAAACTACAGATATAACTGGATTATACAAATATAATCACTAACACGAAGAGTAACTAGAGCAATCATGTAGTAAACCTCATATTATTTTTGTAAATTAGTATATTTCACATTGCTTATAAACTTCGAGTCAAGTAATAAATCTTAATCGGTTTTAAAATAATTGTTTGCTTGTACCATCAAGGCTATATTAATTTTGAAATGTTTCAATGAATATAAAATGTTATCATGCATTTCAAAAGTAAAAACTTAAGTTCCTTAGTAATACGAGTGATTCAAGAATCAGACGATATAACTTTGGTTTTTCGAGATTTTGTCGTAAAATCTATTTAAATGACTTGATGGACGAAGGAGCAATCTCATAAAATAGGATTTAAAAAAAGTATCTTTGTGTGTAAAATTGAGTGTAAAATGTAATTTTTGAGCATTTCATAAAACTTCTTTAAAAAACACATTAAAATGCATTCATTGAAATTTTTGACTGTGGTATAACGTAAAAGAGCTTTGAAGAATATATTAATATAATTAACCTGCGTGATTGCGTATTTTTACTGCTGAGCTGTGTAATATAGGATTAATGCCACTTCAATTTGAGTTTTTCACTACTAATATGGTTGAGAAATCAGTTAAGATTTACTTGAGAAAAAGGTACTGAACAGCACGTTTTAATATAAGGGTTTCTTTTTTATATCTAATTTAATTAAAAATTAATTCGAAACGAATCTACCAAATATCAACAAATATTAGTATAAAAAAGAATACATTTTTTATTAGTTTTCGTTGAAATATATAATCCCATTCTGTAAAATAAATTATTTTAGAGATACAATATTTTCTAAGAAAACTCGAGTCTTCGTTTTTCTTTAATTTAATCCATTTTTATCAACTTCTTTTAGATAATTACTAATATAAGCACATCTTGGCACAGTACATAATTTTGCTCAGTTTTTAAAGTATAACAAAATAATATTTTAAGAAATATAAGATTAATTTCGGTTTTAAAAAAACTTCTCCGTAATTTTTACCTGGTAGAAAAATACCATTGCTCGATTGGAAACCAGTTTAGTTACCCTTCGTTTATCCTGTAGTTAGCAAGCTTAGACCTTCTTTGCATGATTGCATTATCCACTTTGGTTTATTTGATAAGATAGAATAATAATGTAAGCCATCAAGGTAAGACTTCTATCTCTCAGGTTAAACGGAGGTTATTATCGGTGCACTATAATTAAATTTGTTATGTTATACATGGCAGCCATATAAAATGAAATCACAATGCTTAGCAATTAAAAAATCCTGGACGTAAAGAGCACAACTTTCTTTGTTATTGTTTTCTCTTACAAATTTTGGCACCCCGGGTAGGAATATAAATATAATGAATGAGCCAATAATATTTGACAGAAAATTGTCAAAATTTTGTTGTAAAACTTAAAAAAATGTTATAAATAATAAATAAAACAAAAACATGACAAAACAAATTCTCATTAACACCTATTTTAATATATACACAACCTTTCCTTTGATATTTCTGTATCTTATTATTCTACTATGGCTACTTATAAGGCTGCCTTTATAAATAATTTGTTACTATTAAAAACAGCTTAAAAATGTCTCGCTGTGTCGTATAATGAGTGCTATTCCCGTTTGCAACCATCTCGGGACTTCATTCAGGCATAACTTCTGGGTTTGAATAAAGTTGGGTGGGTGGAATCAGTTCAAACCCGCTTTGGCAGACAGGTTAACGCTCGTATATTGAACTAAGAACAATGGCTTGTGCCACGCTTTGATGCTGTGTGTCAGCGCTTATTTCACTGAATGTAAATAGTAAATCTAGTAGTTTTCAATGTTTATGATTATGAAATTAATAGCTTGGAAATGAACACCGTCAAAGTTTATTCTCAAAGTTGGAGAAATATAAAATGGAATTATATTTTACACAAAGCAATAATACTTTAAAAATTAATTTACATATCTACTTAGGTTTATTTACACATATAGGCCTACTTAGGTTTATTTACATATATATATGCCTACTTAGGTTTATTTACACATATAGGCCTACTTAGGTTTATTCTATCTAGCTATATATATTGTCACCACACCACTTCCTGCGGACCTACTCTGTCAGGATAGCTTGCAGGGAAGGGTTGGAACGATGACAAAATAGATGTGCGAGTTCGAAATTATAGAATACTTTGGTTTTTAGGGTTTATTAATAGCACTACAAGCTACTACAAAAATGCGTGCTAAAAATATGTTACAAAAAGATATAAGGACTTTGACGTAGGAGCTCAAGAGAAGTTGCTTAGCGAGGAATACTTAGCTACTGGATCAACTGGCACCCCTGACAGGCTCGAACCCGGTACCTTGAGCATGATGGTTGCCCTCTAGCACAAGTACTCGATGACCCGATGTTTTAATCCTTGTGGCCCCAAAAACGGGCAGAATGACCCTTCAGAGTAGATCTTTTTGTGTCAGCCTCGATAGCTCTAAAACAGAACTCTTTATAATGCAACTCGGCTCAATTTCTGAGTACGACGGGGACATGTTGTTGAGAGCTGTCAGCGTTCTTTCTTAATGTTTACTTACTCATCACAACAAATAAGCTAGACCAGTTCTTTCACTTGCTTAATTTCGACATTGTTATGTTAGTTCTAAACAAACATCCTAATCTAGGGCAGAGCTATTACAATACTAAGGTTTATTTAACGCTCGATTTTTGAACCAACTTTGAACCAATTTTGAGGCCACCATGTGAAGAAAATTAAATTCTATGTTTGTACTGAAGCAATATTTTTATTTATTTTTGCCACAAAAACTGGAAAAACACTGTCTTTCTTTCGCGTCCATTCCATTCCACCTTAAGATCTCATAAATAAACCTTTTCATAGAAGCATACTATAACAATTATAAAAACTATTTTTATCTTTAAAATAAGATAATTTAAAATAAAATTGAATTATTTATCATTTGTACGAGTATGTTTTTACGACAGCTTAAAAGAAGATGTTCAATCTTGAACAATATTTATGAATATTTAAGTTCTGGTGATTTATTAGGATGTATCGATTTATAATTTGTTGATATCTTAAATAAAGATTAAGTTTGATTTGATCTCACCAGAAAGGATAAGTTTTGTATCCGGTGGCCATTGCATGTGGGGTCGATTGAAGTTTTACTTTATGCAAATCCGAAAGAATACGTGTTACTTTTTAAAGGCTATCTTTTCAAATATATTTTTACAACGTTATAAGCTATCATTATGTCATTTATAAAACATTTTATAAACATCTTTTCAAATGGCACACCGTGGAGTTTTCTCTCAAACTCTTTATAGTTTCACATAAATTACAAATATATCACTATATAAAATCTCAATGAACTTTGCAGAAAAATTAGGTTGCTTGTACAGCAAACTCATCCGGGCATACTTTTTACTTACAAATAAGTAAACAAAATGTTACAACCACTCTAAATAATATCGCAATAGAATAAAATAGTTGAGCTTATTAAAGCAGTATTATTGGTATAAAACACGTTAATTTTAGGATTTATAGCTCTCCTAGTGTCGATTAATACGTCTAGAACATTTAAATCTTTTTTTAATATTGTTTAAAACCACGTCTTACTCCCTTTGTGGTTATACGCTTATGCACTAATTATGCTAATGGGTTTAGGGCTAAGGAAGGTTATACTTATAGGAAGTGTAATCACATTTACTTAGAGGGTGAGTGGTTTTTTTTTTTTTACTAAACCACCCTGAGTACACCCGACCCATCTATGCCAGTCTAAGTATACTGGAAGAGTATCGCGTTAGACCACGCGGCCACCGAAGTGGGTAAGAACACTTATCGATGCTCAAATAAAATGAGGTGCTACAAATGAACGACACTATCACTGGTTCAAGATGTCCTTAGACTGTGATGGATAGCTACCGCCACTTGACGTTTTTTTATATCAACAATATGATACATAATTTAAATTTGTTTCTAAAAACTTATAATGGCTCTCTGATTTGTTAAAGATTACCGTGAAAGGTGAAAGGGAATGTGTGTATTGACGTAATTTTGGAGATATTGACTCACTATTACCGTAGTTCTATCCCCTCTCGCAACAATACATCTTTGAATACAAAATTACATAGAAAAAGTAACGCTGGAATTAATGAAACGCTCAATTGAGATACCGTCCTGCAATATTAGAAACAACTACGAGCTTACATTATTTATATACAAAACAATAGTTTTATCGGTTGTTCTCTACGTTTGTTGAACATGGTCTCTTACCTTACATGACAAAAAGAAATTTAGGGTGTTAGAAAACAAGGTCCTTAGGAAGATATTTGGTCCAAAAAGGGATGAAGATACTGGTGAGTGGAGGGGGTTATATAATAATGAGCTACATTCCATGCACTAATCACAAGACATTGTTAGGATAATAAGGTTCCGTATATTACGGTGGGCAGGACATGCAGTGTGGATGGGAGAAATTAGAACCTTGTTCAGGGTACTGACTGGTAAACCCAGTAGGAAGAGACCAACCGGGAAGACCTAGACGCAAATGGGAGGATAACATTAGACTGGACCTGAAAGAGATAGGGCGTAATGAGTTGTACTGGATAGAACTAGCTCAAGAGAAGAGTAGGTGGCGTACTTTTGAAAGTGTAGCAATTAACTTTAGAGTGAGTAAGCAAGCGCTGACATTTGCAACTAACCCAAACAATATTTAATAGATAAATGTGCAGACTTTGATCTATAGTAGCCCCGTGGCTTCTTTAGTGCTGACTGACAGCTCACAGCTGACTTTTGACTGTCAACATTTAGGTATATACCTAAATTTTGACTGTCAGAAGTGACAGCTACTAAATACATGATTTTGCAGATCATATGGTTCGGCGAAGGGATACATAATTTGGTCTGGTAACGTTTCAAAGCTGTCAGTCAGCACCAAAGAAGCCATGGGGTTACTGTAGTAGATCATGGTTTGAGCTCTTACAAGTTTCACTGGGGGTGTTTATATTTATTTTATTATCCTTCTCCCATCGAATTGAGTGAACCCTCTTCATTCTGTTCACTTAATCTAGAGTAGTTAAGTAACTGATAGCCAATACAGACACTGTAAAGTACTAATACGCTAATTAACTAGAAGCCTGTAGATACAAAAATATATACTCAAATTAGCCTATGTGCTTATTGTATCCATTCATTAAAATACATTTTAATAAAGTTGTAATTTATTAAACTGGCTAGAAACAAATTTTGTTATCAACCTAGTCATTTATACAAAATATTATTTACATTTTTAGCAACTATCCTTGTATTTATTTTGATGTTGTCATTAACAAGAATACATTTTAACTTTTTTAATCTTGAAAACTAGTCACCGTAAAAAGCCATAATGATGTGCCGTAGGCAAGCGTTTCAATTAACTGGCCTATGTTGGCCGACCACAAATAAAACTCTGTCAACGTATGCTCAGGTCGAATCGGAGCCCCTAGCTAGTTACAAGAGAAAAAGAGGAGAACAAAGTGGTTTTTTTTCCTTCCCCGCAATTATTATTTGTAGCTGCAACATGCGACAGTTCCAATACTACACGCGAATAAAAGTAGTCGACATAGTACAAAACGCCTAAAAAAAAATATAATATGCGCATGATAGTTGCATCCATCAATTTTAAAAATATTATAAACATTTTGTTCATGAAATATTAACCATACCACTAGTAAATTAATACAATATTTCCGTTGACTTCCAGAATTTTCATCTTTAGCTTGTAATTCTGTGATAAAAAAAATAAATAAAAACCTTCAGTTATTTTAATTATATAAGGTATAATCCAGAAAAAACATGTATTGTTTTAATCTTCAATATTTGTTAACAAATATATAATTTTACGCATAAAAAAATGATGAAATACAAGAATCATAGCTAGACAAACAAAATATTGCTTTCACGGTAAAAAGAAAGTTTTCTTTAGCACTGCATCTTACTAACTGTTCATGCTACACGCGTATGTAATAATTACACTAATGAGTTAGATATTAGGAAGTGTGCATTTTAAAGGAATTGTAGCCTAATTTGCGTGGAGGGATAGTGTAAAAGCATTTTGGAAAAACCACACTCGGTACAACTGACCGGGATTCGAGCCTCGATCTCCCTGTCATCGGTAGTCTAGTCTAACAAGAAAGCGATGCCTTGGACCATGTGGCTACCGAAGCAGGTTGAAAGAAACGGTGTAAACATTATATTTCGGTATTGCGGTCAATGAAAATCAGCAGAATAATGCGCTCCCCCCCCCCCTTCGAGCCCTCCTCC
>CABFOV010001118.1:101213-123348 GCA_902141375.1 Timema poppense
CCCCCCCCTTCGAGCCCTCCTCCCCGGTCAGGTTCTACTATCAAATTGGGTTTTCATCATTTATTCATAGAGGTCTGCCAATGTGGTGGATGTATGTACAGTAAAATATAAAAAAAATATACCATAATTTTATGTAGGAAGGGTGGAAAAGCATTTAGTAAAACACTCTCATTACGACCGACCAGGATTCAAACGTCGTTTTCCCCGTCCCCCTTTGAACTATATTAGATGAGCTTGACGTTTAGATACTACTTTTAGGGACGTTAAATATTCTATTCTATAAATAATTGTCTACGTTCTATCAACGAGTGAGGTTTAATCAAAATCTTCATTAACGGTTTACGAAAAAAGCAACTATTGATTTTGTATTTTCAGGTAAAGTATTCTTCATTTTAATCTACGATTTCTTATTATTCATCATGCACCGAAAAGGAACGAGATATTTTTGAACATCAAAGTTGTATGAGATCGGCGAAACCGTTTAGTTCATAAAGATCGCGCAGACTTAATGATACATTTGGCTAGTTGACAGATTTTAAGAGGCGGTCCACTGAAAAGAACCATTTTGTAATAGAAAGCATATAAAGAGTACACTTTCTTCAAAATGGTTTTTTCAACATTAAAACACATTGTATTCACTTAAAATAAAATAAAGTTCTTATATAATTACAATATTTTGATAGTGGAAAAAACTGAATTTTCTTTGCCCATTTTAATTCAACGCTTAATGCAGCCAAATATTTAAAATAGGGTTGTAGAGTTTAGTTAGGTGAATAAATTAATGGCACATAAGTAGTGGATGGATATGTTAGTATTTGTTTAAAACTATAGTTATTTAGTGAAAATACAATCGGCCACATGGTGTAGTGGTCAGTGCAACTGGCTACGGGCCTAGGTTTCCCGGGTTCGATACCCAGCTGGTATATTGGTTATTTTTTCACGAAAGGGGAAATATCCAAACGGTCACCAGGGTTTGGTTTATTAATTAGGCTCAAGTAAGGTTTAAATGTTACCAATGCTTCCACAAACTTCTACTTACTATCACAATCACCGTCACCTCATAACATCTCATCGGGACATGGAAAGAGCCTCCACGGAAGGGATGTATGATTTGTACATTCGGGCGTCCCCTAGTACTGGCTAATTTTTACGCTACGAATGATCTAACCTTAGACGCCCAATATTATTATTAGTGAGAATACAGTCCTATTAATTTGTTAGAAACGAGAAACAATAATATATTTTCATAGTTTAATTTAATTTAAGGACTGCGCGAGAAATTAAATGCCCTTTTCTTGGTTACAATCTCCAAAGAAAAAGAAAATAGGTTTAAAATAGTTTAAAATTGAGATATTTTTTCGTCGTGTGTTCGTAGATATGTGTGTGTCTATTTGAAGTTTAGGAGACAATGTTTTTGTCCCAATTTACGCCTTTTAGGGTTAGTCCTGTAACTTATATGATAAAGGTCCTAGGTTAAAATAAGTCACCTCAGTCGCCTGCTATGGTCACGCAAAGGTATAATAGACTGACTTATTTTTTCTTCGCATTTCACTAACTGGTTGTGCTATACGCGTATAATTAAACGAAAAGAGTAAAACATACGATTTAGTGGCCAAATGATTTGAGACGTCACTCTCGTATTAGGCTGGCCTGCTGAAGATGGGAAGATTGAGGTTCGAATCCCAATCGGATCTATTGAGGGCTCTTTTCCTTAAATGGTTTCCCACCTCTCTTTCCATCCAAATGAGGATAGATCACCTCTAAATTGATTCCTTTCTCATCCCTACCCCACTAGAGTGTCATATATACGTATAACCTGAACAGATAATAAGACGAGGTGGTAACATTTTTTTGTAAAGATGAGGAGTGTTTGTTATCAGAGTTAAGGGAAGACCACTTCTGTGGTCTAATTTTCAGCCTTCCTGGCTAAAAATCCAGAGGTCCAAGGTTAGATCCCCGGCACTTCCAAAATATATATGTGAAGTAGTGTTTCTGAAACTGGGTCAAACTTGGCCTTGTGAGAGAAAATGAGAAAATACTTGCATAAAGAATTAGCATCTCTGGTTTAAAAAGAAAAGTGAGATAGACAACCTGTAGGCTCGTAGGGCCGACCAAAGGACATAATATTTCCGCAAATGTTGGCATTATCATCGCTAACGGCGATGGATGGTCGGTCGATATAGCTGGCTTGAGGGCTCACACCATGGAGAAAGAGAAGATGAAGGCAGAATTTAGAGAAAAGCTAACCCGTATTTGTTTGAAGGAAGAGCTAGAAACCATTTAGAGAAAACACTCTTAGAAAACCAGTTAGGATTCTAACTCCAAACCTCCATCACTGACAAACCAGACGAAGTGCTTGCCACTTAGGCTCGTATTTATAGTCTTGTCTCGGTTGTCAACCAATCTCCCCGTATAAGAAATAAACAGTTCAGGACAAATGTAGATTATGTAAAGAGTACTAGTCCACATTAACACTGGTGATGGTCTAATGGTTAAAGATATACTCTCTCTGAGTAGATTTTGTACGACGATTGGAAAATACAAATAACCCCAACTGAATATTAATTAAAAGAAAAATTCCTTGTTAGCAAATTAAAGGTAAAAAAATAAAATTATTGCCATTTTTAATATTAGTAAGAAATATATCAATCTGCATGTAGAAAAGCATGAGTGTGTGTGTGTTTGTGTGTATGTATGTGCGTGTATATATATATATATATATATATATAGAGAGAGAGAGAGCGAGAGAGAGATAGGTGCTCAAAGGGCACATTCAACAAAATATTAACTATGAAGCATTTGCGACTTGTTTCAAGCCCTTTTATAGCTTAGCTTTTTACAGTTGGTTCATTTTTGACATATGTAGAAAACATGTATATATTGACAATATTTACTTTTTTTCTGCAAGAAACCGTTACCATGACATGTGAAAATTACAAATAAATGGTAGAAAGATCCAAGCTATAAAGCATATAACGCGCAATACACAAATTGTTTCACCCGTAGCACGTGTTGGCTTAACGAAACACATGTGTACAAATTAATGTTACTCACTATCCTATCTTGACAAGAATATATAGGTTAGGGGATCGTTCAGCCCATCAGACTTCTGACCGGTGATTCAACCCCTAAAATATGCATAGTTGGGTTTGCCAAAATGTGTTTTTATTTGTTGCTGTGCGTTTCACTGCCCGTTCCCGTCATACGTATTTAATTACACTTATTAATCTTGGATGATGAAGGTGGAATCTAGAGTAAATGTATTCGGATTTAAATAGAGAAGTAGCTCGGAACCATTTAATAAACACCTTTCTTAATACACCCATCCGGAATTGAAACCCTAACATCTCAGTCAGCAGCCAACCAGGCTAGCTAGATGAGTCGGTATGGTTTAGTTATGTATACTTAACCTATCTTCAAGGGAATACTTGGAATTATTTTAAAACTGCCCTTCTTATCCTATTCCCATAGGTTATGTCACTGGTAACTACTAATGGTAATAACAAACCGTGCCACACCTAACCTTATTTTAGATGTTTTTTAACTATTGATACTTGTAATGTCTTATTTAACCAACTGCGGAAAATTATTTAAAATATCATTGTTGTACTTAATCAAAGCAGCAAAGAATTCATCGACTAATTGTTATTGGAAAAGGCTTTCATATTTCTAAAATATGTTTGGTCTGGGTTTTCACATTACCACACTTTTTAATACGTCAATTTTATTTCCAAAATGTACAGTACGTAAACGGAAAGGTACTTTTTTTTAAAAATTCCTAAATATTAGTTCATAAAACTGATAGTAAATACTAAGCCAGAATGTTATTTTTACTTTCACATATCAAGAGAAAATATTGTGATTATGAAAAAATTGAGCTTGAGATTATGACGTATCTTTAAGTTTTGTGTGAACACGAGCTCAACTAAGTGGATTTTACAATGTCTGTCCCCATGTCCGTCTGTATGTCACCGGTGGATCCTAAATGGTTTAATGGATTTTGTTCAAACTTTTAATTTAGATTTTATAAGGGAATCCCTCAGATTTCTTTAATTTTTACCCTATCCCTCAAATTAAAAGTAATAATCATAATAATATTTATCACCGCGTCTTACTACCCGTTCGGGTTATACGTAATTAAAAGTAGTTTACTGATTATCGATATTTTTGAATTAAAAATGTTTCCAGAATGGCTTTAACGATTTTGTTCAAATTGTATATCAGGAGATTGTATGGTATAATAAATAACACTCTATAATTTTTGGTAGGGTTATAACTCATTTATGAGTAATTTAATAAATAATAATTTTTCAAAAACTTGAAATATTTTACAAATAGCTCTAGAAAAATAATTCCAAATAGATAGCTTGGGATTGTTTGACATAACAAAATAATATGACATGCTTGTTTTTGGAGGGACAATTCAGCTATGGTTAGTTTAGTGATGGCATTATTTTTAAATTTTAATACTTATAAAATATCTTTAGCGGTTTGGTTCAAAATGGGTATTTGTTAAGTTGCTTGTATTATAAATAATTCAATAAAAAATTCTAAAACAATATATAATAATAATTAGCAAATAACTGATTTTTGTAAAATATGATTTATTTTTAAAAAACAGCTCCGACGATTTGGTTCAAAATTGATATCGGGGAACTATTTTAAATTACCAACAATAACGTATCTGTATTTCTCTAAAATGAATTAATTTAGGAGACATTTACTTATTACAAATTATATATTGACCTTGAAGATTGAACTCATAATGTGAATATTTTTTCAAGATAAATAAGAATAGAATTTATTTTTACAAATAATGTTAGGGTTAGGCTTAGAAGTAATTTAGCTATGAAAATTTTTATAATTTTTCTTAAGATTTATACATAAAGCGTTGTTTTTGTTATTAACAAGATGATTTGTTTGTTTTCATGAGGAAAACCGATTTAAGGGTAATATAATCAATATTTTTTTAAAATTATCTTCGAAGACATTATAAACACTAGGATAAAATTTGTGCTATTGTGTCGTACTATTTATCTTTATGCATTTTTTAAATAAATTAGTTTTCAGAGTTCTTAGCTACATACCTAGATGTCTCGGTTTCAATCCCTAGCAATTTCAAAATTTATCTGTGAAGCAGTGGGTTTGGAACTAGGTCAAACTCAGCCTCATGAGGAAAAAAATCTAATTGAATAAATAGGTAGCAGTTCCGGTTTCGAAAACTGACATTAACTGTCTGAGGCTTCGTTCTGCTGACCACATGACACCGTTTATCCGTCGATGTTGGCAATATCATCGCTAACGGTGGCAGCTGCTCGGTTGTTATAGCTCACTTGCTGGCACACACCGTGGAGCTTTTTTAAAATAAATTAATTTCATCTTTTAAAAAAATACAAAAATTATTAAATATTTGATTATTTGTAGTTGTGTGTATATTTTTTTTAATACTCAATTTATTCAAAGAATAAACTAGCTCTGATCCAATACATATGCGGACGGGTTAATCAACACATCCTGTTTTTAATTCTTCCTTGGCGATGGCTGCGTAATATAAAGCGACGCATCCGCATTGAATTTGGTCACTGATAACGGAGAGGACGGAATTTTAGTCATGTTCGGGCTTTTTGGGGATTTTTCACATATGAGTTGCACTATAGTTTTCCTTTTCTTTCTTCACACCAACGCAAGCACATCTATTTCAAACTGCGCTAAATATATAACCCCTTCCCATTAAAACTTATGTTTTATTAGTGGTTTGCGAAATTAGTTTTAGGATGGGACTTGCTAAACACTTTTTGACCATCAAATTATTAAATGTGAGTTACATAAGGCTAATATATATATAAACATGACATCTGTGTTTAAGTCACGTTCAGAGCGTATATTTATATTCAAGGGTGAACTACCCTTGTAACTAATTACCTCGATCGCTGTAAATAAAGGAACAACGTACAGAAAAATATTTCTATGAATCAGAATATAAATTGATTTCTCTGAAATAAAATTTTATTTCTACGTTTTTACTTTTTCTTAGCAAGATAAAGTATTGTGATCGTGAAAAAAAAAATCTCTAGATTATGATGAATCTTTAGGTTTTATGTGTACCCGAACCCATAATAGTGGATTCTACGATTTGGTCTGTCCCCATGTCTGTCAGTACGTCCTTAGCCACGTATCCAAAATGTTTTGATGAATTTTGTTCAAACTTGGTATTTAGTTTTTATAGGGCTATAGCTAAAAATCTTTTTTGATTTTGACCCTCACCCTCAACTCCAGGGTAGTTTACTGATGAGTGACTTTTTTAAATTCAAAATTATCCGAAAATGATTTAAACGATTTTATTTAAAATGCATATTTAGGACTTGTTTGAAATTATAATTTGCTTTTTATCATTGGTGTTGGGGCAAAAAATCGTTGAGGGGTAGTTTACAGACGATTTTTTTTAAATTTTGAAAATAGCTCTAACAATTTTATTTAAAATGTGTATCTGGATGTTGTTTGGTATGGAAAATAACAAATATACTTGTTTTGAGGGAAAAACTCACTCATGGGTAGTTTATCAATGAGTTGTTTTTAAAAAACTTGAAATATTTCATAAATATTTTTAACGATTAGGCTCCAAATTGGTATCTTGGGAATGTTTGGCATGGCAAATAATGCTGTATACTTGTTCTTTTGGGTAACATTTTTTCATAGGTTTACTGATAAATAATTTTCAAAAACTAGAAATGTTTAAAAAATAACCATATAAATGTTGTTCCAAATGGGAATCTTGGGAATTTGTCAAGGCAATTTAAACTGTACAGTTTTTTGAGTAAGAATTCGTTTTAAGGATAGCGCTTACAAAATAACTTTTTAATCATTTAAAATATTTTAAAAATGACTGATTATCGTTTATAAATTGGTATATTGGGAGTGCTTGATATGAAAAATAGCACTGTATATGGTGTTTTGGGGTAAAAATTTGCTTAAGGATGACATACTAATGACTAATTTAGCAAAATTTACATATTTTCAAAAATTATATCCAACAATTTTGTTTAAATTTTTTATCTAGGGAGCGGTTGACCTCCCAAAAAACACTGTGTACTTGTTATTTAGGTGAAATTCGTTAAAGGGTAGATTATTGATTCGTGATTTTCAATAGTAAGAAATATTTTAAATAAGGCTCTAACAAGTTCGTTTTAACTGTTTATCTGGGAAGGTTTTACATGACAGAAACATATGTATGTCCTACTTTTTTTGAGGGTTAAATTACTTTAAGGTGCTTTACTGAAGACGTTCTTTAATTTGAATATTTAAATTAATGGCTCCATCGATTTGGTTCAAAAAGTGTATTTGTTAATTTTTTTAATAATAAATAATTATAAATATATTTAAAAAAAGAATAGTACAGTGATTTTTGAAAGATTTGAATATTTTTAAATATATCTATACTCATTTTGTTTAAAATAAATATCGGTGGACTATATTAGATGACAATGTATAATGTATCTTTATTTTTATAAAAAAAACCACTTAATTGTAATTTGCTTGCGGCAAACAATTGAAAATATATTTTGCACAATTTTGACTTTATAAATTGAGTTCAAAATGGGTATCTGTTAATAGTTTTTAACGGTAAATAAGAATACGGTTTTATGTTAACTATCTTCAATTAATTTTATGGTAGTTTACAAATGACTTATCTTTGAAAGTTTGAAATTTGTTAAAAATATTCGAACAGTTTGGCTTAAAGTTTATAAATTAATACTTTTTGGTGTGGTTTTTATAGAAATGTGTTTGTTTTTATGAATAAAGTGTAATTAAGAGTAGGCCTACTTTACTGAAAACCTATTTTTGAACATTTTCTTCAATACTGTAATACACAATATGAAAAATTATTGCGAATGTGTTTTACCCTTTATTTCCACAGAAAACACTCTTGAAGTACTCAAATAATATTACAAGTGTTTCAATTTTAGTTAATTATTCATGACTAAAAGAGACGAAGAATATAATACTTACAACTAATCAATCCATTTAAAATATAGCCTACATACTAAACGTAAATAAAGTTTGAATTATTAATATTTTTTAAGAAACCAAATCCAATCCATAGCCAAAGCTATTATTTATACTTTAAGTGCTGATTATTCCAAATTTTCAGAATACATGATTTTTTAGTTATATTTTCCTAGGGGCGCATGGTATGTACACATTTTAATTAATCTATTGGAACAGTTATAAAGAGAAATTAAGAGAAAATTCACTCTTATTTGGGTGGAGGGAGAGGGGAAAAAAATTATTTGAATAAAAAAACTCAGTAAATAGGTCGGGATTCACTTCGACCTCCACAGCACCAAAAATAAAGACCATATTATCCTGACATTTATTACGTGTGTTCACTGATTCGAGTAAATTAAAAATTTAAGTTCCCCATTAATAACTTGTCTTAGTGGGTATGGTGACCTATTTATTTAATGTATAAATCAAAATAATGTTTATTAAAATTTAATATAAAAAAAATAATAACTTAATCAGCCCTTACCTTATACAAAACCATGCAACGGTAAAACCCAGTGATAACATTGGCAAACTAAATAGTTTTATTTATTGCATTATTTTCTAGATTACATTTTTGAAAGACTTTCCGAAAGCTTCTTCTATTTCGAATTACATAATAATATTGTTGAGTCAAGAAAGGGAAAATTTTGAGGCATTAAAGATACATTCAAATATAGAGATGATAGCAAGATGGTAGAGGAGCCGTGCTTCAATTTTTTAATACGTTGGTGAATCCTAAATGTGGGCGTCAGGGGAAGGAAAGCAAAAAAGTAACTGCTCTGGAGTACATTTAATCTGGTAAAGAAGATGGAAGACAGATTACGTGAGTTAGCTCATGTAAGAAATAGAGAGGAAAAATTAAAAGCTACAACCAAGACTTTTACCTTTTTTTTTATTCAATACATTAGTTTTTAATACATTCACTTGACTACAAAACAATATCCAAACGGCTCGAGCTTTGTCCAAAATGTTAATATTTAATGGAAGTTTCAAACGGAATGGGTTGTAGTTTCCAAAATTATATCAGTAAAAATTTGGTGTAGTGTTTATTTATAAAATTAATAAGTTCTACTGGGTTCTATAGTGACTAAACTTTCGGTTTTTTTTTTAATTAGTACATTAAATACCAGATTTATTTAAAGAATGAGTACTGATTGGGATGGTAGCTAGAAGTAGCCAGCTTTGGATTAATAATAATGTATTACACTTCAGGACCCGACATGTGTGGGTTCAAACCCAACCATGGTCAACCGATTTTTCTAGTGATAAAGAAAGATCTGTATCACAACTTTATTCGGAGGGAAAGTAAAGGCGTCGATCCCATGTCGATTGGGGAATGTAAAATTGCCCTGGAATGTATGTGAAAATACGTTTCCCAGTGAAATTGGTAGACCCTTTCACTCTCGCTCACAAAAATTCCCGTGTGCTGATGTAATCAGTCTGTTAAGAAAGTGCACGTTAAATAGGTACCTCATATAAATTCAAAAAATAATTTATTAAGGTAAATTTCATAATTTAATAATATTTTATATTTTAATTATGTAAAGTATTCAAGGTTATTTAGGTATATAATATTATATATATAATATATTATATATGCACTAGCATGGCATGATTCCGCAAGCGAGCTATACTTACCGAGTGGCCACCGTCATTATCGCTGATAGTGCCAACTTTTGCGGATATAGGGTGTCATGTGATCAGCACAACGCACCCTCCTGCCTCTAATCTCAGTTTTTCAGACCGGAGCTGCTACTTATTTGTTCAATAAGCTCCTTATTTTCCCTCACGAATCTGAGTTTGACACCGTTCCGGACCCACTTCTTCACAAAAAAATCCGGGCGCGCTGGGGATCCAACTCGAGACCTTTTGATCTGTAGCCAGAACATTTGACCACTAGACAAAAGAGGGGGTTTACCACTCTCCCTCCACCAATATGTAGGCACATTTATTCCCAAAATATCACTTTATTATCTCGAATTGATTAGTCTAATTTAATAAGAATAGCCTGGACACGGTGCAAAAATAACTATTTTCCCATTGGTTTTTATATTCTTAATCAACCTACTTTCAATTCAAGAAATATCTCGGCTTACTTTTTCATTTTAAAAATAATTCTGAAGTAAATACAGATTTTTTTTGTTGCTGTCAAAAGTTTTCTGGGTCCATTCCTTCATGTTGACATATGACATCATACACCTTCGCAAACATATACACCGAGTTGACTCCCAAGATTAAAGTTGGTGGTATTTTGTAGTGATGATTTCCCGAAGGATTACGAACCATTAATGCGAGTGAGTTTTGTTAGTGTCAACTGTTTCCCCAGGCCGTCGTTTGACAGAGGAGGATATCTTCAGAGTGGTCTAATTTTCATGGATCACTTCTTGACCCTCCCAGTATCGTGATGTTGGAGTCGTCGGGCATGGACAAGGGGTTTCATAAAGCTTTAAGCATTGATTTCCCGTTTGAACATGTAGGTAGAGCTCGCGTGCAGTTTATTCTAATCAAGGTCTATTTGTATGTAAAGATAGAGCTAGATGGACTCCAACTAAGTAAATATATGTGTGTGGAAAAATAGTAAATTCTCGCCAAGTCTTTATCAACTCTGGATGGTAGGCAAAAATAATAATACTTAATCTAATATGGTAAATTAATATTTAAAATGAGTAATAATTTAAGAACTTATTGTAGAGGAGCTTTTGTAAGATTCCAAATAACTTATACTTTATAAAGTTTTAGAGGTAAAGGATAGTGCATTTAAAATAAATCTAAAGTATCAGTTTCATTATCTTGAGAAACTACTTGTTAGAAAGCTAGAAACTTTTTCAATAAAACTTCAGCGGGAATAAACTTATATTAAGAACGTGGTAAAACTGCTAGGATCACATGGTTTGACTTAAGAATGTGTAAAAAAACGTTTTAGTAACTTTTTTAACTGCCAAATACTGATCTTCATCCCACGTCATTCAAGCATGTTATCCGCTCTTGTATTTAGCAATTTGGTAAACATAAGCACACCATTTTTGTTCTCACTCGCTGACATGTATGCTTAGGTGAACTAGACTGGCAATTTACTTCACAATCGTAAGCTTATACATATATACAAAGCTAAAACTCAAAAGTTTATTGCACACTTACAAAATCACACCATCTATGCCTATCTCGAGATAGTTTTATCCAATCTACCTCATTACGCACTTACTCTTTCAGGTTCCTTCTAATTCTATCCTCCCATCTTCTTCTAGGTCTTCCCATTGGGTTATCCAGTAAATACTCTGAACATGGTTCTAGATTCTCCCATTTGTGCTTAATGTCCTGCCCACCTTAATCTACAAGACTTGATTATCCTAACAATGTTCTGTGATAAGTCCAGTGTATGTTATTCATAATTATGTAACCTCCTTCATTTCCTAGTGTCCTCATCTTTTTTTGGACCAAATATCGTATTTATAACCTTGTTTTTGAACACCCTAAACTTATTTTTGTCTTGTAAGGTAAGAGACCACGTTTCACAGCCATGAGGAACAACCGGTAAAATTATTGCTTTGTATATTGTATGTTGTATAGAGAAAATTAAGAAAGTCATTAAACATAATTAATTTATAGTAAAATTAAGACCAAATAGTGGTAAATCAAGAATGATGATGAATAAAAAGCGCTATAATTAAGAGAGAGAGAGTAAAATAAGTAACTAGAGAAACTCTCTCAATCGTGCGTGTCGTATTAAGTGTAAGAAACCTCATTTAGTTTATCCGTGGTTTCTTCCGTCTCTCTTTTAACCCCTTGGGTCACTCTGTCAGGAGACGTCAGTTTCTGTTTTGTTGAGAGCGCGGATTAACTCTGATCACGAGGGAGGGAAGTATCATCACCAATAAGTGAGAATAATATATAAAATGACACCATTTTCTCTTTCTCGCTGACTCGGGGATTTTTTTTTTTTTTTGTAGAGGATGAACCCACTAAAGAAACACTTTCATGACATTCGTGATTACTTTTTTAAAATTGATATTTTGTGTGTGTGTATTCGTTTTAAAAGTTCTTTTTACCAGAATTTTCGTTAGCACGAATAGTTGAGTGCCCTATGAACAGTGAGAGAGAAATTTTAATCCAGAACGGTTTTATTAGTGGTGTTTATTAATACATTAAATCTTTCGATTCTCTTTCTCTCCTTCCAGGTGAATTTCGTTGAAGTTTTAGCACAGAACCACCCATCCTACTCATCTTATTTTGTATTTTTAGTTTATACTTTTAAACACAAAGATTAATTAACATATTAATATTAGGGCTATAAATGAGGGAGATAATTTGAGGAAATAATTAAAAGTATCCCGAGAATTGAATCCTGGTCGGGTGAAACAGTTTTTTTTTACCTAAATGGTTTTACACTCTCCTTCCACACAAATGCGGATACACTTGCTATAAATTCAACCTTCCTCATACCTAAAACTACTAGCTTAATTATTAGTGCATATAAGTACAGCCTGAACAGGTAATAAGACATGGTGCTAAAAAAAATACATCTGTAGTCCTGATCGCTGCAATCCCATGAGATGGATGGAGGACAGTAGGTGTGTGAGAGAGAAATGAATAAAGCTCCCTATTTATAATTAACTCACATGCTTCACCAGGCAAACTGTAAAATTAACAGAAATGAATTATTAATGAGGCTACTCACAAAGGAAATGCCATTTGAAACAAGTCGTGGGAACAAAATTAATATGGTATCCCAAGCAATAAAATATTAGATGTTCACAGGGTGTGGTTCAATACGCGTAATTGTAATTATAGTGATAATATGGAAACGTCGAATGGTATCGATGTTTTATTTTTACATTTATAATTAATAAAAAGCCTATGAACGAGTAAATCATAGGGATAGGAATGCTGTTTTAGAGGTAATGAACCTGCATTAGGATAGATAGGGAATGGGATAGCAACGGTGGTGAGCCCCATGTGTGAAACACCTCCCTAGCCTCACGTTACTGTGTGAATTATGAGCTTCTCGGTCGATTTGATTAAGTTTAATGAGAAAACCATTCGAAATTTTTGCAAATATACTCAGGAATACGCCTACAAACTAGTGCACCCGGCCAAGATTTGAACTTAGACCTCCCTATTGTTAGAAATACAGTTTTTTTCGTGATTGGCTCGAGTGAAAAATTCACTCTCACTACCTTCGATAGTCACATGTAGAAAGTCACACCCGTGCATCCAGCTGAGATTCAAATCCGTACCTGCACTCTAACCACGGTCAAACGCGATGCCAGTCTCACTTTTCAGACCACTCGGACGCCGCTGAGTGGGGGTGGCGGGGCATTCAAAGAAATTAAAATAAATTGAATTAGTTGTGTAATGTATTTTTGAGCGCCTAAGACCAGCGCACATTGCACACAGGGCTGACGCAGCAGAGGGGCGGACTAGACAGAAGAGAAACTATGGGATACGTGTTTTTTTTTATGGTTTACTGTACATTGAACAGAATAAAGGCGCAAAATAAGAAAACTCTGTCGTGAATTTAAAGGGCTAGATTCATAGCGCCGGTTTCATAATCAGACTTTCTCAAGTGCGCTGCTATGCTAAAAACAAGACGACACCTACCTAAATTCAAATCAAATGGGCCAACTTCGCACATCAAACTTCTCCATTCCATTCTTGTCTAAGTAGCTGTGCATCTTGTATTTATTGTAGCAGCGCACTTGAGGTGTTTTCAATCTGACTATGAAACTGACACCACGTCTGGTTGTAGTAGGTGCAGGGCCGTGGACTGGGGCGGGTGAAGGGTTAAAGGAGATAATTACCCCGGGTCTCATATTTCAGGGGACCACATTTCCCCCAAAAAATTATTAAATAAATTACAGTTATTATTCTAAATTTCGCATCAAATAGTGTAGAAATAATTAACAGCAATACGTATTTGCTTATTGAACCCTAACTTTATGTAATTTTAAGATTTATGTTATTCGAATAATGTGCTGCAGTAAAGTAGAATACGCAACCATTGTACTAGCGTTGTCGTTCTACAAAAAGCTAACATTGCAATGGCGCAAAGAAGACTGTACTTTTGTTAACTTTATTGGATTGATTGTTTGAATTTAATAAAGTATAGTCATTTAATGGGTCGATCAATATTCCATAAAACATGAGAAATGATCAAGTAACATAATTACCGATTACGTAAAAATATATTATAACGGCGTGGTGCTAAAACTGAAAATAGGGGCCTCAAGAGTTTTTCTGCCCCGGGCCTCACATTTTCTTAAAAAGGCCCTGATTAAGAGTACAGATTCCCTGTGTCCTATGCACCAGCATCAAGGAGTTTTACGCACTGATAATTATTTTAGCCGAGGACGGGGAGATCGAGGTTCGAATCTTGGTCGGGTGAACTGGGGGTGGTTTTACCTAAATGGTTTTCCATTCTCCCTCCACGCAAATGCGGGTTCACTTCCTCTAATTCAACCTTTCCAATTCCCAATCCATTAGCGTAATTAGTACTTAAAGCGTATAACCCGAACGGATAGTAAGACGCGGTGCAAAACAATAATAATAATTATTATTATTATTATTATTTTCCTTCACTTCCAATACGTTTATGAGCGTTGCATTCTTGCCCTGTGGTGTAATTTTCAATCAGCTTATAAACTTCATTAAACTAAATTCTGTTTACCCGGTAGGATTCCTTAAACGCTTTGTCTGGAACTTCCAATGATAACGTAAACCCACCGTGGGTCTCATGTTCTCACTTAAACCTACTATAGCTAGTCAATGGTCGACCTCAGTGATCTTGGGGTAAAGTTCTTGCCTCAAAATATAATGTTCGTGGGTTCAAATCCAGCTGAGGTCGACGAACTTATCTTCAGCGATAAAAATCCGCAACACAACTTCCTTCGGAGGGAAGCTGTTGGTCCCATCATAATTGTTAGACCATTTCTCTTTCCCTCGTAGAAATTATCGTGTAGTGATATAAGCCAGTTCAGAAAGTGCAAGTGAAATAGATCTACTAAACAAAAAATAAAAAGCTAGCAAATGAAAATATAGTATGTAAGTTAATTTAAGATAATATCTTTATAAAACGTTACAATAACGTTCTAAGATTGTGTTTTGTCACTTTTATCCTATTTTAAAAGTAAGTAAATAGTTCTTTTTTATAAATTTTAAATAATTTATTTTCATTATTACTATTATTATAGGTAGCGTAGACGCGTTTACACGAGGACTATTAACGCCAAGTAAAAACATTTAATGTTGCATAATTTTATATTTTTCACTCTCTTGCGATCCCTCGGAGAAAAGAAGTTCTTGACCGAGAGCCGAAACCATTTTACCGACCGTGTAAAACGTGGTACCGTATCTATAGTTTTAATTAGGTTAACTAGAGGTATTTTCGAAATTATTATTCCAAACTTAAGATCAAGTGTAATTTACTTAAAGGCTAGAAGAGAGAAAAATTCTCCAAAAATTAATCGACTATAACGATCTTGATTAAAATTGATATCCAAATAACGTTTTAATATTACAAACAAAATGGCATGTCATGTTCCTATTAAAATGAATTTTAGAGTAATTTACATAAAAGGAAATTTCCAATTTTGATCATATCTCCGTAGCTCTTTGAGATACGAAATAAAGTAGCATTGAAAAGTTATAGGCCTAGCAATCTTAAAAATAAACAAGTTTTATTTGAAATAGCATTTAATATAATCAAAGTTACAGGCACATGTATCATTTAGATATAACTTTGAGAAATTGAGAGTTGAAAACGCACAGATCAAATCATAATGCTTCTGAAACAGTGTATATTATTTCATGTATGCTCTTTAGTGAAAGGCGATGGTTTTCCTCTTCCATTATTTTTCTATAAAAATGTATATTACTTCGTTTCGGGTATCTTAAGGCCTTTAAGTAAAGTTTAGGTAAAGGAGCGAGAAAGTCTGTGCTGTGCACTGCAACATTTATTGTTTATAAAATAGAATTGTTATATCTTATCTTACTTACAACCTGGTTTTCATTAAGAGAACATTTTATAAAATTCAAACATATTTATTTGCGGCTAGTATTGATAAAATTTAACTATATTATTTCTGTTATTTTATAAGTATTGGTAATATCTTTCTTAATAGACAGCCACAGATAACATGACTTCATGTATGAATGTATTAAAATCGTTTTAGTAACTTTAGCAACTGACAAATATTGTTCTTTCTACCAAAATCATACTATACTTACTTATTTCTTAGGTACTCGAAAGTTGATTGCCACACTTACATAAAAAAGTACGCCCTCTATCCTTATATTGAGCTAGTTATATCCAGTCCACATCATTACATCCTATCTCTTTCAGATCAATTCTAGTGCTAGCCTCCCATCTGCATCTAGGTCTTCCCAATGATCTCTTCCCATTGGGTTTACCAGTCAATAACGTGAACACAGTTCTAGATTCTTCCATTCGCTATGCATGTGGTAAAATCTAGTATTGTTAAATCACAAATGTGCTACCATCGTTAGTAAATTGTATACTTCTACTATTCTTAGATTATTATTTATAATTTATTCATATTTGAATATATTGAGTGTGGACCATTATCTGCTGATTGACATACGTTTAGGAGTAGCCACAGTACAACCGACAACAATGATTAAAAACCTTGGCGTGATTATTGATGAAAATTTTAATTTGACAGATCAGGCGACTTCAATTTGTAAGAAAGTGTATGCCTACCTACATTCGCTGAGAAGCTTGAAAAACTTTCTACCAGAATATGTGCAAATATCCTTGTCCAGAGCTTAATATTGCCACCCTTTTACTACTGCGAAATAGTATACAATGACTTAAATTACGATATAGCAGAACGACCACAATAATTTCAAAACACATGTGTTGGATACATTTTTAACTTGAAATGTCATGATTATATTTCTATGGATTTTAATAAACTGAGTAGGTTAAGAATAAATGAAAGGTGAAGGTTACACTTATTAGAATTGCTTCACAAAATATTATCGACATCTCAGCCTCAATACCTCTCCTCAAGGTTCCTATTTCTGAAGGATAAGCACACCCGAGCTACTAGATCAAAATCCACTTTACAGATGTATATTCACATACATATATCTCAAATACATGCTCGTTCTTTTACTGTCCTGGCATCACAGGCTTGGAACAAACTAAACAACTTGACTCGTCACCTAACATCTACACTCCCCTTCAAGAGTGGGGGCACGCAATACACATTGTATAATAAGCTAAACTGAATTCTTGAAACTACTTGAGCTTTATATTAGTATATGAATGAGCGTGCGAATGGTTTTATACTTATTTAAATCCATACATCCATCCATTCCTTTATTAAAATTGGTTTGTTTTTCAATAAATGTAATATTGTATGTTGTATTCAACGTTGGTTAAATGGAAGAGAAGGTTAACACCTTAAATTTTCCGGATAAATAAAGGCCATTATTATTATATTATTATTATTATTATTTACCTACATACAGACCTATCCATACTTTATATATATATATATATATATATATATATATATTTGTTTCCAATTAATTACCACTCTAACTACCCGAAATGATAATTCAACATGAAAATAAATATGTAAAACGACAAAAAATAGCAAACGAAAATTGATGAAACAAAAAAACTCCCAATGAAATGTGTGGGTTAATGTATTCAGTTATCGAGGCTGATGTGTTAAATGTGAGTTGCAGGCACTACCGCAAGTATTTACACGCTATGACCTACCCTTAATTAGTTTCACAACGCACACCAATGACAGAGAGGTTGCGGACAACACGAGGCAAGCTCAAACCAGCAAATATATCTGCAGCGATTTTTGATCAATATATTTTTTACGGGAAAAGCGCGCAATTGTAAAACTCATATTTTGTCAAGAATTACCTTTTTGCTGTTTTTAATAACAAATTAAAAGCTGTATATTATTAAAGTGTTATATTTTTGTAATATGTTGCATAAGCATTAACAGAATAAAAACATAAGATAATAAATATAGAATATTTTTTTACCTTGGTGTTGGGAGAGAGTATAAGTAACGCATAGTGGGATGAATATACCGCGGTAGACTAGTATTTGATCTCTGCCAACTACATATAAATGTTATATCCTCCTTAAGGACACATGGCCATTAATCAAGTATTAATTAACTACGTCAAACCCTTTACACTACATGACTTATTTAAGAACATTATGTTAAAACATTACCAAAATATATGTAAGACTTGTTTATATCTGTATTCAAGCCATCCACTCCTGGCTTTATTTTACCTTTCGTCATCTTCATAAGGTATTAGAAACACGTTCGACAGCTCAGTTGGTACGGTGTATGTCTACTTAGCTAAGGGTCCAAGGTCCTGGCATGACAGAAAAATTTAGTTATTGGTGAAATATAACATTGCTATACCAAAAATTAAACTACTCTGAACAAATTTTGCTGATATTAAGACTTTTAATTAATAGATGTACCAAATAATAATTCTGGACTAAGAAGGAAAGTTTTTTTAATACTTAAAACTCTAATTTAAATAGAGAAAAAAGGTCAATATCAAGGAGAAAACATAATTGAATGTAGCTATCAATATAAATCTAAGCCTGTAGTGAGTAGACAACGTGGTTTTATTTTGTTGTATATTTTAATAATGGAAAAAAAAGCATTCGTTTACTTTGGAAATTTATTTTAACTATTCAACCAAACCGTGTTAGGTTTATTTATTTTAAGTACTCAACCAAACCGAGCTATAAGTATTTATTTTTTCTAAATCAAGTGAAGAGTGTGGTTTCAATTCACGCCATGTAAAACAAACCCGCACCTCCCATATAACCTTCTCACTGAGACTACAGTACTTGTATTTACAGGACTGTTTATATCTCAAATACTTCTCTTCTCTGGGAATAGGCCAATGTTTGTAAAGAGTTATTTGATATGACTGGTGTTTGAACGTTGAAATACACACGCACACAGTGATAATTAAACTAATTTCATTTGATACATGGACCTTCTTTAATTCTGGATAATAGTTTTTTAAGCACCGCGCCTTGCTACCTGTTCAGGTTATACGCCTATATACTAATTACATTAGTCGGACAGGGATTTGGAAGGCTTAATTTAGAGTAAATGCAACCGCATTTGTGTGGAGGGAGAGGGGAAAACCATCTAAGGAAACCCTCTCTCAGCGCACCCGGCCGGGCTCGAACCCCGATCTCCCTGTCTTCGGCAGTCTAGTCCAACACGAGAGTAGTGCGCTAGACTACGCGGACACCGAAGCGGGTGGATGACAGTTGTACTTACTAATTCCAACGCTGATATAAATGTGTTTCTAATTATAATTTAATTAATGAATTAAAATATATATTTTTTAAACTTAGGGATATTTTAAGGAACAGCTTTGAGATTCCCCCCTCCCCCCCTCCCCACCACGTCTGAATACCCTATCGGGCTTTATGCATACATTAATTATACAGTGGAATAGGAATTTGAAAAATATTAATTTAGTGGAGATGTACCCGAATTTGTTAAGAGGTAAAGCTGAAAACCATTTAGGAAGAAACACTCTTAGTACATCCGACTGGGATTAGAACCCCGAGCTCCCTGTCACTGGCAACTAAGCCTAACACGAGAATGACGCGTTAGACCATTCAATCGCCGATATGGGTGAGAATATCTTAGTTTATTTTTAGAGTGCTATTTACTTGAAGAGTATTATCTTTACACTACAGTTTTGTGCGTATGGCAGTTTTGAAGCATCAAAATCACTAAAACAATACTCAATTGTCTTGATACTTTATTTAGTGATCTTATTAGATGAAAAATTCCTTATTTGTTAGAGGAAGGCTAGATCTATGTTTCTATTAATTTATTTGATCTCAGAGCTGTGATATTTTGCGTGAAATTGCTTTTAAAAAAACTAATTTTGTCTTTTCATAAATCTGCTTAAAATTAAAATCAAGTTGCTTATTTCTATATAAACATGTTGATAAATTTTGGGGTTATCCGTATTTTGAAATAACAACACACTACCTAAATACCGTGGGTTTTCTGGACGTTTATAACGCATTTAAGTGC
This sequence comes from Timema poppense, assembly GCA_902141375.1. Classification (NCBI taxonomy): domain Eukaryota; kingdom Metazoa; phylum Arthropoda; class Insecta; order Phasmatodea; family Timematidae; genus Timema; species Timema poppense. The sequence goes on from CABFOV010001118.1 coordinate 121,343, forward strand.
TCCAATAGTTGACTCACTTAAACACAAAGCACTCAAGACAATCATTAAACTATAGAAGGAATTTTGCAATATAACTAAAAATGTAATCAATGCATAATCACACAAGTTTTTTTGTATAACTTGGAACTACATTTGAATATCTCCTGTTTTGATTGTGGTTGCTAACCCTACCGCTGAGCTATCTCAAAATGTATTTATAGTTGGCTCGTCCTAGAAATAAATATTTAGAATAAAAAAATAGTATCTATCATTGAACACACTTTATATTTATTAGACAAGTCAAATTGTACATCATCATTGACACCTGCAGAATCTACGTTTTGGCATTTGATTACTTTTAAATATTTCTAGTAATATTTTAGCTACCAGATAACGTACTCCCATGGTGATTCAACTTTAGTTATGGTATTTCAAATATTAACATTTTTTGAGTAGCTTTAGGAAAGGCTTAATGTTCCATCTGAGAAACAATAACGTGATATAACAATAGTAGTACTAGTAAACATACTGTTGTACTAGAACACTGATAAATTTGAATAGCGTATCAATGGGCATCCAATGTCCCAGTTGAGTGAAATTGATATAATAGTGACACCCATTGTTATGAATTGTTTACACTTGAGAGCGTACCTGTCCTTCAAAGTTAAAATATAAAGATATCCCATTTATGTTGATCTATATCTTTTGAGTATGCTAAATGTAGAGCATAAACACTAAAAATATACCTAGCATCCCATGAAAAAAATAACTTTCAAAATTATATTTAAAAGTCAATTAAAATAATGTTGAACAAAGAGGGTCAGCCTACATTTGGTCAACATGGGAATTTAACCTTTATATGATGTATTTTATGTGTGGATTATTGCTTTGAACGTAAATAAAACACGAATACACTGACCCTAAGCCCTGAAGCCTATTTTAACCATGTATGGTATGATGCAAGTTCATATTTAGATTGTATTATAACATTTGGTGGTCAAAATAGGACCTAGTTTCGAGTTAAAACTATACAAATTGTTAAAGTAATAAAATTAGTGTGCAAAACTATATTTAATATGGAAAGCGAGACAAGATTTTAAATGAAGATATTTTTAAAAGATCAATTTTAACGAAATCGGGTCAAATTTGATATTCAAATAGTTTTCCATAACGCATCTATAAGACATAAAATTAATTATGTGGTAGATGTAAAAAGTGATTAATGTGTCCATAATTTTGAAAAATCTGAGTAATCTGTTTTATAATAAGAGTTTAAAGAAATATACGAGCTATGTTTATAAGCATTGTCATATTTTAAAAAGAGGCAAAGCTCTAAATACAATTACATGTTGGAAAAAAAAATCTAGTTTTTGAAAGAAGTGTCCAAGCTAGGCCAACATTTTGAAAACTAATTAACGGTAATCGATTTCAACGAAACTAGATAGAGTACATTGTAAACACTATAGAATTAATGGTGCCGCGCTTTGGGCGCCGATTGTAACACTATTTAATCAATGTAGCCGCGCTTTGGGCGTCAATTGTTACACTACGGATTATTATCCAGATATAATAATGCTGTGATGATGTTCAGGTTGTCTATAGCTCCGTGTTCGAACACCTATTAAATCGGTATATTAATAAAATTGAAGAAAAAGAACTGTTGATGGCGGTTTATTTATATGACACCTGTTAATTACGTATACATATTCCAATTAAATGTTTTATATCACTGCACACTTGTGATATTAATATAAGTTATTTTAGACTGTGACTGCCAGTGTGTGGCTCTGACTGACTCGTGCGTGGGCGGGATCTCCCGGTGTAGATGTTTGGATCCCGGAGATGCCTTAAACATAAGCACAGCGGTTTACATATGACATACCCCTTGCCTTTTTCTCCCCTCATCAACAGTGTAAAATCTAACTAATAGAAAGAGTCCTGGCGACAGGTGTTGTGAAGGCTAGCTTCTTATTGGTATAGGGGATTGCCGTCTTCTGCCAAATACTAGGAAGTTGTTCCTTTTAACA